>JAUTXW010004610.1:0-82664 GCA_030620095.1 Kuschelorhynchus macadamiae
ATTGTGTAAAGTCATATTAGAAGATAATTTATTTATAATTGACAGTTATTATTGTTTTATTGTATATTAACCAAAGTGCTAAATAAAAGATTATTAATTAAATTCGGTTTAAAGTTAGTCATTTTGCTTCGCGTTTTAAATTGTATCATTAGTTGATTAAAGATATACAACCATAACCAATGATATGAAAATACTAAATCATAATAATAAGCATAAGCATAGAAAATTTCATTGGCTATGAAGGTATAATATAACCTTTTTGATTTTGATTTAAAAGACTTACGTATAACCAGCATGGTTTGCTGATTTACTCTGGCAACTATGTGGGGTAGATCTGTAGTTACCTCGCAGCTGAAATTGCCCGACAAATTGAACTCGATATTTCGAAGCACTACTTGAGTCGAATTGGAACTGCTCTCCTGTAATAAAATTGGAATTTGAGATTACTTTGAAATAAACCGAAATATTATTACAAGTAAAAACATGTTTTATTAACGACATGCAGGATAGAACTTTATTATATCCCTTATTTCAAGTTGCCTGAGGTATGTAATGCACCTCATTACATAGCTAGTGGAGTAATAATGTTTTCCCCTCCCTGTATTGTAAGCAACCTATTTTGACACTGCTTTGACAGACGTAAGTGAAAGTTACTCAACAAGGTATTGGTTACCCTTAACGACAGGATGTAAGTCAACTTACATCCCTAGGAAAATATTAATCCAAAATTATTAGTAGCTTTAACAGAACAGACTTGTCAAGATGGCCGACGTATATTGTCACTTGTTAGTTGTGGAATTAAATAAATTAAAAAAATCAGAAATAATTGAACTAATAGTAAATCAAAAACTACCAAGAGCTTTTGAGGCTATTAAACTACTGTGTGAAGTGAAAAATAAGTTTCTGAAGGTATTTATAAGTGAAATAAGTGCTCAAGAAGTTTTTCATGACAGTAATAGTGACATTGATGTTAATATTTGTTTACAAAATACGTGTGTAAAGCAAAAGATTGAACTTGAAACATTACGTGTAAAGTTGGAAGGCTCCCAAGAGGTAAATAGTAGACTAGTAGAACAAATTAGTGACCAAAAATTACTAATTGAATTATGACGTGAACCCCAACAAAAAACAAACCCAAGAAATCAAGAAATACTACAACATGCAACATCTATAAATATAATGGAGAACAACACATCATGTTTTAAATCATCGGTACAGCAAGCTACGCTTGTTGAAGGACCTGCTCATGCCCATAGGAACAACAACGAAACAGCTCCGCCGCCCCCTACCAGCCCCCACAAAATCTGCAAAGGTTTAAGCATATACCTTTCAGTCAGCAAGATGGCAATGTATGGAAAGCTGTTGCGGAGCAGACCAAATACCAAAATACTACGCGCTCACGTAAACAAATAAACAAAGGAAAGACAGTGATCGGAAGCAATAAATCGACTACCAAAAACCTAAAAACTGTACCCAAAAATGGATATCTTCACGTATATCGTCTTTCGGAGGATACCACCAGTGACATGTTATTAAATTACTTGAGGATGACGGCTCCAGATATTACCTTCATGTGTGAAAAACTTGTCAAAAAAGACCCTTCCTCAGCTTCGTTGGAAATTACTTTCCCACTTTACCAGCTAAACAAAGTCTACGATGCCCAAATATGGCCGGAGGGATCTGCAGTTAGAAGGTTTACTTTCCCTAAGAAAAATTTTCATCAGCCTGCCTCACCCATAATGAATCAGAATGCTTAGGAGTTAATCAATCATTGGATGTCACTGTGTTGCACATCAATGTTCAGTGCCTGTTTACTCTCTTAAATAGTTTTTGCAGAATTAAAAGTAAGCATGGTGGAACTGCCATATTTATTCATGACTCTCTCATATCGGAGGCCTCCCTGTGGAGATTATTGACAGTCTCTCAGTTGAGTCAGTTATTGAGTGTTGCTGTCTGAAACTAAAACATCTTTGCTTGATTGATATCTACCGACCACCATCGGGACACTTGCAGCTTTTTATTGATGTACTAAATCAAATTTTATTTACAGCAGCATCCAGTTTTGAGTTGGTCATTGTGTGTGGTGATTTGAATGTAAATGCTGGATGTAATGATAAATCACATAGAATACTCTCGGATTTATTAGAGAGCTTCGGTATGGTCTCTCTTTTTTAGAGTCAGGAATGGTCACAATTATGACTTCTTGACTTATTTCAACATTGTCTATTTTCATTTCACAGAGTTCATTAGAACGGCACGCTCCAGCAACTCCCATTACCATTACGACCTTCATCAATAAGTATATATCATCGGGGGCTTCAAGCATGAACTTACTTATATCTTCCATGTTAAACACATTCGATTTTTTGGGTCTATAACTATCATTTTTTGTTTTCAAAAATGCTCGAAGTTTTGGATACTTAGAAATATCTATATTTTTCTCTATAAAAAGGGTGGACTTCAACATCGAATACTCACACCATAAGCTTGATGGGGACTTCAATATAGCACTTTTTTCGTGGAAATACTCCAAAAACAAGGTTTCTGAAACTGCAGTAGCCGTCTTGCTTTGGCACCAATTTTTAAAGGATTTATATGCTGCTACAAACCTTTTTTTCGACTTTTCTGGTAGTAGAGATAAATAGGCAATATTCGCTGATTCTTCTATGTCTGAAATATTAACTTTGTCCACAAAGAATGAATGAATTGTCAACGTGACGTTGTTGATAAAATAAAAACTGCTTATGTTTCTCTGGCAACAGATCACGGCTGCCTTCATAATTTAATGAGAATGCTATCGAATGAAATGATAATGAAAATCCAAAAATATATCCAGCATTTTCTTGTAAACATAGAATACAGGGAGGTAGGAAAATGTTATATACTATATGGGATGTAAGTACATTAACCAGTCTCGAACTCGTCCTCGACTGGTAAATGTTGCTTACATTCCTTATAGTATAAATAACTATTATTAACGACCTTCATGATATGACTTTATTGCGTATTTCATTTCAAGTTGTCTGAGTTATGTAAAGCGCCCCATTCACTAATCCGGCATTCACTAATCCGGCATTCACTAATCCGGCATTCACTAATCCGGACCCGGATTTTCTATTAACGGCCCTGATGTGAGACACTTGTGGAGTACTTTATTGTAGACACAATAGACATTAATGACACCATAATCCAAATAATTAATGCCCAAAATTCCGAAATATAACTCGCATAGGAAAAGTGAAATTACAAAGTTAAATTTCACAGAGGAAAAGAAATTGTCCTTCTGAATCATATTTGTAGTGAACACGGAAAATGAAAATGCAACAAAATTTCTCTGTCAATTTTTACTGGTCACAATGTAGATTGCTGAGACCAAAGGTCTTAAACTCCAAATTGCTTGCAAAAACTTTTTCTAAACACGGAAAGTGGTTACAAATAGTGGCTATTGTATGTTGATATAGCATCTTATTTATAGACTAACCACATTTCTGTAGTTAAAATGGCAGACCAAAACTAATAAGTTGGAGCTGATAATGACAGTTCTAAATTGTAGAATGAAATTAGCAACTTGCAAATTAACCAATTTCAGATGGATGCCAACTACGTACATCGGCAATGGCCCTTAGCTTTGCTCCAGCGAAATATTCCTCTCCCATATGGTGAAGATCAGCCCAATCAACGTTTGCAGAATAGTTTCAGAAAATCTACCAAGCTTAATTAGCTGGACACAGCCCCAATTGCTCCATCACAAATAAGACTCAGTACTATACCAAAGATAGAACGCAAGACGACTCCTGCATGGACACGTCCGCCAATACCAGAGTTGAAGTGAAAGGAAATCTTTATTAGATCTATGAACATCCTGACTATTTCCAAAACGGCAAACACCAAGACAATATGGGCATAACGAATGAAAGACTGTAATAACCTGGGTGGAATAGAAAAGAGAGCATCTCACCGGAGGCTGGGACTGCGATTCGGTGATTTGGAATAGCCTCTCCAGGCTTCGATCTGGAGTGGAGAGATATCAGAGGCAAGTTATATTGGAAAACTCGGAGGAATTCCCCTGTATGTGTAGAGAGACCCAGACGATGTTTAAATAGTTTATTCCCAACTAACTTATTAAACTAACTAACTAGTTATTAAAATTATTTAAAATAGGTAAAGAAAACTACTACCTAATCTAAATTCTAGATTAAAAATATGTAACTAATTATAGATAAATTTCAAATTTATATTTCTTCTCCGTTAAAATTAGGCTCCTTCCACGCTAACGTGAACGAAACGTCGGAAAGTCGGTTTACGTTAAATAAGAAAAATGTGTGAATGACTGCTTTTTTGACGAACTTGTATTAATCTAACGGGGGGATTCACTTAACAGTACAAATTTCGTTAAAAAAAATCCTTGTTTTAATATAGACACGGAATTCGGTTGACGCGCTTTCTTAACAGCAAACCTAACCAATCCTGACCTAACCTAGCTTTAAAAAAATAATTCGAATTTTTTACTAATTATAAATTTTGCTAAATAAAATTTTAAAAAAAATGTTCGCCTTCGTCGGGTTTCGAACCCACAAGCTATACGACATGGGCTGAGAACCCTACTACTGCGCCATCAAGTTTCTCGAAAACATATAAAGAGCTTAAATTACTAAGCGTGAACGTTACATCTGGTTTCCAACCAAAATTTAAAAAGTTCGTTCACGTTAGCGTGGAAGGAGACATAGGGTTAAATTTTTTTTTGTCTTTGAGCTTAGCTCCTTTAGCCACGAGAGGTAAGTAAATTTTTCTAAATCTAAAAGGAGTTATACATTAAGGAAGGTTCTTAGGTTAATTATTATTTGTATTAACTATATAAATAATAGGACAGAAATGGTATCAACATTAAAGTCCCCAGAATTAGGTCCCTAATCCCCTACAAGGATAAAAATATAAATAGTTGAATATCTCAAATCCCTACAAACCCAAAAATAAATTAAATACGGCAAAGGAAATATAGACATGGACACACACTTCTCATCCTGGGGCCAATGCAGGACATTTTATAAGTATACATATCACAGGGGGGCCCAGATAGGTAGGTTGACAAACATTTAAGGAAAGGAAACAAAGGAGGTCGATAACTAAGCAAATAGATCCCAAAAACTAAATAACCATTTTACAGTATCTTAAATAATTCATAAAAATGTCTCTATATTAGTATCAGTACACACTTTACTCATGAAATATGATTTAATGGAAGTAAATGCAGTTTCGAAAGTTCAGAATAAAGATATAATACGGCTTCCGTGTTATGGGAGTAGCTAAAAAGCCTGTGGTTTAGGTCATCTAATGATTCATTGTCACAAGAACATAATGAAGTGTGAGATAGTTTTAATTTTTCCAGGTGTTTGAATCTTCCATGCCCCACCAGATACCTGAAATAAGACACAAACATTTTGCGAAAGAGTTGCACTCTATGGATAAAAGGTTTCTCGTTTAGATTATGGTGGATTAATGAATACTGGTTAGTGGAGCTAAGTGCATTATTTATATATAACTGTTTCCAAATCTCCCGTGTATTTTCTTTCATAATTCTATACAAATCTGAATGTGGGATCCCTTCGGAGGGAAGTCCCACTGATATTGCTTCCTTGGCGGCTTTATCTGCCAGTTCATTTCCAGATAGACCTGAGTGACTTTTTGCCCAAACGAATTTAATGTCAGTTTCACTAGAGAAGAGTCTAGAGATCATATTTAAAATACTGGCAATAATTGGATGTTTGCAGTTAAGGTTGTTTTTTAGAGATAACAATACAGACTGAGAATCAGATATTATGACCGCTTTAGATATTGTACTATCTAAACGCACATATACTAGAGCCTTTAGTACATTTGTACATTTTAGTTATTTTAGTTTGTGGGATTACAAATGCACAGCCTACTCCATTGTTATTTTTTGATCCATCAGCATATGTTTTGTAATAGGACTTAAACTGATCCAAAACTTCATTTAAAATACTTTCGTTTTTGTAACTACATGAATTTGGGAAGAACTACTTCCATATTTAAATAAATAATGTTAAATGGGTTTACAAATAAAAAATAATTATCCCATTTTAGAATAATATAATTGTATTTTGCTGTTGTAGTGAAAGCTTCAGCAAGCGGAGGGCTATTTTTATTGGACCAAAATGGTAGTGTTAGGTTGTCTATAGCTAGTTTATTTACTTTATTTAATAGATTGTTATTGTTGTATTGCATATTTTTTAATAAAAATTTCTCCGCTAATAATTTTCTCCTTAAGAATAATGGGGGTTCACCACATTCTGCCAAAAGCGCCTGTATTGAAATGCCCCAACGATTAACCTCAAAGCTTTATGTTGAACTATATCAATTTTTTTAAGGCGTGAATTACAAGCTGCTCCCTAAAATATTGCTCCGTTGTCTAACAGAGATCTAGTAAATGCCTTATAGAACATTAGGGATGTTTTTGGATCTACACCCCAAGACCTTGACACCACTGCTCTGAGAATGTTCAAACTTTTTTCGGCTTTATCTATAACGTGATTAATATGGTCGTTCCAAGATAATTTTTGATCCAAAAATACGCCCAGATATCTAATGGAGCTAACCCATCGGATACAAGTATTAAGTGTAATGGAATCCTCTTTAACAAGCCAGTGGCGTGAAAAAATTATAATGGCGGATTTATTATTGGATATACTAAAACCATTTTCAGAGAAGTATGTATTACAAAGGTACATGATATTATTTAAAATAGATCTACATCCTAACATATTTTTTTGTTTTGAATAAATGCATAGGTCATCAGCAAACTGCAATATAGTAGCATTCATACCCCAAGAATGTAAATCAGCTGTGTATAAATTAAACAGTAAGGGACTCTGTACAGACCCCTGTAGTAAACCAGATGAGACTGACCTAAAGTCAGTAAGCCCGCTGCCAAGTCTGACAGAAATCTTACGATCAACAAACAGCCTAACTAAATTTAATACAAAACCCTCAGGTATATTGAAACTTTTTAATTTTTCCGTAAGAATATTCAAATTCATATTTTCGTATGCACTTGATACATCCAAAAATAGAGCTGCTAAGTAATCATTATCAGAAAACGTGTTTTGAATGTCGGTAACAAGGTGAGCTAGACAATCAGTTACACCCGATCTCGCGTAAAAATAAAGTTAAGTTAAAAGGGTTAAAACTAATATTTGGACAAACATATTTTGTCGATAGGCTTTAATTTAAAAATATAAAATATGATTTTTCAAATTCAACCTCAGTTTGTAACTGGCTAACCAAAAAGGCATTAAAGATTAATCAAATTTTATATTAGTATAAATTGTGGAAATTATTATTACTATTATTATTAATTAATACGGCCAAAGAATTAATTTTAAAACCATTATTAAAGACTAAGGTATTTTTGAATGTATTGAATAGTTTGCCTATGAAGATGCTTTATATATCTTGGCTAATTCCTCAAAATATGCAAAAAACCTTTTTTGAATAGAAACTACCTAGAAAATGCTTTTCTAGGTTCACCAATTCATTAAACTTTTGCAAATATTTTTTTTAGATTTTTTACTGCATTATCAGTAAATTGTACAAAAACAAATTAATTATTTATACCTACTATAATAAACTTTGTTATTATAAAGTAGGTTTAACCTTTAAAACTAAGTGACCTTTGATCTCTAATAATTACTATTATTGAGAATTTTTATATTGTTTTTTATATAAGTCAGCTATCTTTAAGAAACCCAGAGCCAGAAGTAAACTAATCGCAAGGATTTACCCGTAGTCCCTTTTTATGTAAAATAGACCCACAAAGCCGTAACGAGGAACGCAGGAATCCACCTTATGAAATATCCAGAGAGTTAAAGTCTAAACCAAGAAAATTTCTGTTGAGAAACCCCCTGGGGGAACTAGCTTGTTACAAAGTTAAAGCAACTATAATGTATTCGCTAACGCGGAAATCTGCATCCATCCTGGTTAATTCTTTCGAACTGGATAGACGGGGGAGCTTTCCCTTGTAATGTGGTGGATGTGTAAAGCTGGAACTCGCGTGAGTAGTTTGGCATGAGGGTATTTTAGTTTAAAATTATTTATACTCTTTAAACTTGATTGAAACTTGCGGCTTAGAAGTTAACAAGCCACTATCAGAAGCTAAGTGTAATACTTAACAGTTAAAGGTAAGTTAAGAAATTAAGTTTTTTATACATTGCAAAGCAAGGAAAGTAAATATGTTACGATAATAAGTACATCAGATTTTATAAATAATACGGTGTACGGGGTGTCCCAAATTCGAAGGTGACCATTGGGATCTTGGAAACCGTAAGAGATACGAAAAAGTTTAAATTATGGCAAAGTTGCGTATTTTGGTGCTCAATAAAATGCCGTTTGGAAATTGAAAAAATTCCGACTAATTTCGGAGATAACCGAAAAAAACCGAAAGTTCAAATTTTTTTATTTATTTTCTGCTGACTTTATTTAAAGAGATATTACAAAACAAATTGCACTTTTTCATTGCACTTTTTTAGTTTTTTAAAGTGGCGTTATTACTTTTTTGATTTGACGTTTCGGTTTTTCGGATCCATCATCAAATTCATTTTTTTAAATACGGACCTGGATTTTTTATTTCAAATTTCGAAAGAGCTCGAAATTCTAAGCACAACAATATATCGCACATATTATTTTAATCAATTATAATACTCTAAAATTGGTAAAAACATAATTTATATTTAAAATACGTTAAGGTGGCTATGAAACAATAATAAATCCATGAAATTATTATTTTAAGTTACCATGGAGATTTATACTGACGTTTACTAATATAATACTCATTGTAATGTTTTTTTTTTAACTGTAACACACAGCTATAACGCGCCAACGTTGTAGCAACCGTTTAATAGAACAACACAAAAATTGTTTGTAACCTTTATTTAGAAAAAACTAAAGCTAGGTATATCAGAAGTGACAACATAAATAAACAAACTTATCGAATTTTTAAAACTAAAGTATACAAAAATAATTACATATTATAAAAGGTATTCAAACTGAAAACCCTGTGCTTCAATGCATTTTGCTGCAAGTCTACGAATTTTTAATATCGCCCGTTGTATGGTTCTAGCAGGAATGGCTCTAACCTCCCTAATTAAATTTTCTTGAAGTTGGTTAATGTTATCGGGTATATTGCGATATAAACGATTTTGTAGAAACCCCCATAAGAAGTAATCCAACGGATTAAGATCAGGACTTCTCGCAGGCCATCGCACAGGTCCAGTATTTCCGATCCATTTATTTGGAAACAAGGCATCTAAAAATTGTGCAACTTCACGTCCATTATGCGGTGGTGCACCATCCTGCTGCCACCACAATTGTCGCAAAATATTTAGTGGCTCGTTTTCAAGCAGTTCAACAACGTTTTCTAATATTAATTCGCGATATCTATTTGACGTTAGGGTACTTCATATATTATTGGACCTAGAATTTTATTGCGCCACATCCCGACCCATACACTGAAAGATACTCTTCCTTGTGCTCTTACTTCCTGATGTTGATGAGGGTTATCTACCGACCAATAATGCTCATTATGTCGGTTAAAGATTCCATAGGTTGTAAAATTACACTCGTCAGTCCAAATTACCTTAGATAAAAAATTGTTATCTTCCTCACATTTATTTTGAAGCCAGTTACAAAAATCCATTCGTCGGATATCGTCACCTGGTCTAAGTTTTTGACTAAGGTGAATTTTGTATGGTCGATACTTATTGGCTTGTAATGTGCGCCATATTCGCATTCTAGGTATTTGCAACTCATTTTCGTAAAACCTAGTTGACCCCCTAGGAGCATTATTGACCTTAAATGAAAAAAAAGTATAAGATATGAATTTAAATTAAAACTTTATTATTTTACCGTATTAATGATGTTTTCCTCTTCATTTTCATCAACTCTACGACCATATTTATTTCTAGATTTGTTAAAGCTTCCAAATTGTAACAAGTTGGTATCAAGTTTAGCAAAATAATTTTCATGAGGCTGTCTTCGCTCGGGATATTGAATAAAATATTCTTGACTTGAAAGTCTAGAGTTTCGATTTAATTTGTAATAAATTCGTAGCATATCACGTTTTTCTAATTTGGTAAACATTTTTTATTACTTATAACGCACAATAAATAATAAAAACGATAAAAGAAAATGTCACTGTAAATCACCATAGTAACGTAACTCAAAATAATAATCAGATGTTTTTTTTTGTTTCATAGCCACCTAACGTTTTTTAACATTAAATTTTGTTTTTATTAATTTTAAAGCCTTATAATTTATTGAAATAATATGTGTGATATATTGTTGTGCTTAGAATTTCGAGCTCTTTCGAAATTTGAAATAAAAAATCCAGGTCCGTATTTAAAAAAATGAACTTGATGATGGATCCGAAAAACCGAAACGTCAAATCAAAAAAGTAATAACGCCACTTTAAAAAACTAAAAAAGTGGCAATGAAAAAGTGCAATTTGTTTTGCAATATCTCTTTAAATAAAGTCAGCAGAAAATAAATAAAAAAATTTGAACTTTCGGTTTTTTTCGGTTATATCCGAAATTAGTCGGAATTTTTTCAATTTCCAAACGGCATTTTATTGAGCACCAAAATACGCAACTTTGCCATAATTTAAACTTTTTCGTATCTCTTACGGTTTCCAAGATCCCAATGGTCACCTTCGAATTTGGGACACCCTGTATATCTAGTAGGATATGTTAAACATTCCCGGACGACCGTAAACATTATTCCTTTTGCAGTTCCAATGGTATGGCGAGAACCCACCAATCATTCTGACGATTGTTATTTTTGCCTGACAAAGATTGAAGGTTATTCCAAAAAGGGAAAGCACGATATAGAATATCCAAATTTGCAATCTGCCATACGACCTGTTCCTCATAAAGTGCCGATTGCGCTTTAAATTGGCAAGCTATTGATTTGATCATCAGGCAGCTCAGAAGAACAGTTCCGGCGAGCCACATTTGATTGTTCAAAGTGAATTAAATGGTTTAGTACGTGATTTGGGGTTATCCAAGCAACAGTCAGAACTTCTGGGTTCCCGTCTTAAGGAATGGAACCTATTGGCCAAAGAAACAAAAATTACGAATTTCAGAAAAAGAAATGTGTTTGTATGTTTTCTTAATTCTACAATGTGGAAAATTCGTTGTGCGCGTGTACTGATATAGACAGTTTAATGCAGGAACTTGATATTGAACATTCTCCCCGTGGGTGGCGCTTATTCACAGACTCATCTAAATATAGTTTAAAAGCTGTGTTATTGCATAATGGAAATTTAAAACTCTCTATACCAGTTTCCCATTCAGTTACAACGAAAGAAAATTATGAAAATATGCGCACGATTTTGGATAAAATAAACGACAATAGGTATAAATGGCAGATGTGTGGGGACTTAAAAGTTATAGCGATTTTAGTGGGACTTCAGGGGGGATTTACAAAATATTGCTGTTTTCTTTGTTTATGGGACAGTCGTGCAATAAATCAGCATTATGTAACAACTTTTGGCCAGAAAGAAGCGAATTTCAACCCAAAAGTGTCCTTTTGCCTCCTCTTCACGTTAAACTTGGGCTGATGAAAAACTTTGCGAAGGCTTTGAATAAAGATGGTGATGGATTTAGATACCTAAGACAAGTCTTTCCCAGTTAAGTGATGCCAAATTAAAAGAAGGCATTTTTATTGGGCCACAATTCAGAAAATTGCTAAACGATGTCAATTTTACGGAAAACCTTACAAGACAGGAACTCAGAGCATGAAATTCGTTTGTTAATGTAGTAAATGAACTTTTAGATGCCTATAAAGCGCTTGGTGCCAGAATGTCATTAAAAATTCACTTCCTCCATTCCCATCTGTCATTTTTTCCTAAAAATTTGGGAGCTGTTAGTGACAAGCGGGGTGAAAGGTTTCACCAAGATATCAGAACAATGGAAATTCGGTACCAAGGACGATGGAACCCAGCTATGATGGGAGACTACTGTTGGTTTTTGAAGAGAGAAGATTGCTTTTCTCTTAGATGTATGGTATGTTTAATAGGCGAAAACTGTAAACATAGTCAATAAACAGGGTTAAGAATTTTCTGAAATCATTTTTTCTATAGATATTAAGTATCGTAACATTCGATATGTTTCTACAAATCTAACAAGGAAACCCTACATGCTAAAGCTTTCTATTTGTCATTTTCGTATTTGGATAGGTCCATTCTATTAGATTATGCTATTCTGATTTGTGTTACAACAAAAAATTTTTTTTTGTCGGCCAGTGAATTACTCGGTTTTGTTTACTTGCAAGGTAAAACTTAACGACAGAAATGATGATGCAGAAAACTAAACTTAAGTATCTAAGCTTAAACAGATTCATAACTAACAAATAATTGAAACTAATCCCACTAATCACAGTAAAACAAAAAACACTAATGAGATTTATGTAATTGTGATTTTGCACCGACAATAGTTTGTAGTTCTGGTTCAATTTTACTTGTACCAATTATTAAAAGAGATTTAAGATGCTCATCGGTTAATTTAGATCTGTAAACATTCTTTGTGTACTTCACCTTGGAAAACGTTTTCTCACACAGGTGAGTAGTTATCCAAAAACAAAAAGCAGCCCACGAGCAAATTTATGCAAATTATGCGCAAGTTGTATTATCGCTTCCACGATGCCTATGGGATTGGTTCATCTGAAGTGGACTCAGATCTTGCAGCGTATAGATCTTTCTACTCCTCGGAAAAAATTTTACGGCTCCAAAAAATACGTGAAAGTACTGGTAAATATTATTCTAGTGGTTCACCATCAAAAAGTAAAAATTTGTAGTCAATATGACGCGAAAAGAGGATCTAGCACCCTCTAGAAAATTGACCAATAGTAATTTTAATCTTTTTTTTCTTAATATTCAGTCCTTAAGACATAAAACAGACGAATTATATCTTTTGTTAGAAGAGCTAAATTTTCCAGAAGTCATTGCCATCACTGAGCACTGGCTAAATATCAATCAACCTGTTTTTATTAAAAACTATACCACAATTGCCAGATTTAATAGAACTAATTTAACTCATGGAGGCACCATGATAATGTCTTTAAACAACGATTTTTCCGAAATATCAAAGTATAATCATTTATTATCTGAAAAAGTATTTGAATTTTCTATCGTTTATCACAATACTTATGACCTTTATATTATTTGTATTTATAGAACACCTGATGCTGATGTGCAATTATTCTGCCATAACCTTCTAAGTTTGCTCGAGTCCCTTCCTGTAAAAAGCAAATTAATCTTATGTGGCGATTTCAATATTGAATTTTCCAGTGTGTGTGCTGCTCAGGAATGTCTTCAGTCCATCTTTGAGTCATTAGGAATTGCCATGCACGTCAACTCACCAACCAGAATTACTAAGACAAGTGCCAGTACTATAGATTACGTTGTGTCTTCTTTCGATCCTAGCTCCGTCGAATGTAATGTCTTAAGTCCAGGTTTCTCCAATCATGAAGCAATTTTCACAAAATTTTCAATTACATCCAAAGCCAAAAATTCCTCTAGACAAGTAGGCCGTATTTTTTCGGTTAGAAATTTCATTAATTTCAAACACCTATGTCAAATAACTGACTGGGACTCTCACACTTATGATGTCGACACTGAATTTTCTCGTTTTATAAAAACTCTAACTAATATAGCTTCTGAATCTTTTCCTCTTAGGCCTATCAAAAATAAAAGAAGTAAACCCTGGTCCACTAAAGGTTTACGTATATCTTCTAAGAACATGCGGTCACTATCTCATTTAAAGAAATTTTCGGACAGTGTCTTTTTTCATAATTATGTAAAATCATACAGAAAAATTTATCATAAGACTATTAAAGCCGCCAAAGATATTTATTACAATAATAGACTTTCTAACGCCAAAAATGTAGCTAAAGAAACCTGGTCAATCGTAAATGATTTAAGAAACAAAACTCCTTTATCCAACACTATCCTTACCTCTCCTGAGGACCTAAACAATTATTTTGTAAATGTAGCCAAAGATTTGACTAAATCCGTATCTCAATCTAATGACCCAATTTCATATCTCTCTAATCATAGGGTAAACCTGCACAGTTTCTTCTTTTCACCAGTAGTTTTATCAGAACTTCGCAGTACAATTAATGATATCAAAAATAAATCTTCCTCGGGAATTGATGGGCTTACTTTAAGAATGTATTCAAGTCTGCCGGAGTGCACTCTAGAGCATCTGACTGCTTTGATAAATATGTCTTTCCAAAATGGTACTTTTCCAAGCTGCCTTAAAACTGCAATAATCATACCTCTTCACAAAGGAGGTGTTTCAGAAGAAGCTTCGAACTATCGCCCAATTGCACTTCTCCCTACGCTATCTAAGATCATCGAAAGACTGGTTAAAAAAAGGCTTTTATCATTTCTGTCTAGATATGAAATACTTACAAAACATCAATTTGGATTTTTAAGTAACAAATGCACAAGCGATGCCATGTTTTCCCTTCTTAATAGAGTTTACTCCAGCCTAAACAACCATCACGCTACGGCAACAATTTTCTGTGATTTTTCCAAAGCTTTCGATTGTGTGAATCATAATATATTAACTAACAAGCTGCAGTACTATGGATTTAGAGGGGCTCCTCTCGATTGGTTTAAGTCATATCTTAGCAACAGAAATCAAGTTGTGAAAGTTGACAACAGGATGTCTTCTTGTAGGCCAATGGAATATGGAGTGCCTCAAGGCTCGGTACTAGGCCCTATCTTGTTTCTTCTGTTCATAAACGACATGGCTAATTTAAACATTAGTGGAAAAATATGTCTCTTTGCGGACGATACCAGCTTTACGTGGAGCCACCCAGATGTCACGGACCTACATAGGATTGTATCTAATGACCTAATCACCATTAAATCCTGGTGCGATTCTAATCTCCTATGTTTGAACATCTCTAAAACGAAAGTCTTGTCTTATAAAAACACGCTGCAACCTTTTGACCTTAATGGCACCACTATTGATGTCGTAAACTCTGTAAAATTTCTAGGGCTTCTTGTAGATGATTCTTTAAAATGGGATCCACATATCGACGCTTTATCAAGGAAGTTAGGTTCTGCTTGCTTTGCGTTAAGATCTGTTTCCGAGGAGCTTAGCTTTTCTACCTCTAGAACTGTTTATTTTGCTCTTGTTGAGTCGCACCTCAGATATGCTATTCCATTCTGGGGTACAATTTGATCGAATTTTTATACTACAAAAAAGAGCTGTTCGTTACCTACTGAGACTTAACAGTAGAACTCACTGCCGAGATTTCTTTAAAAGATATAAAATACTAACCCTTCCTTGCTTATTCATTTTGGAATCGGTTTGCTTAATTCGTAAGCATGCACCTGCTCTATTAGAGAGACCTTCTCACAACTACCCTCTCAGAAACACTGAGCACGATCTCTATCTTCCAACCCCACACTCAGAGTTAATTAAAAGATCAGTAATCTACAATGCAAAAAAAATGCATAATCACCTGCCATTTAACATCAAATCCATAATATCTCTGACTTCATTTCGCAAGGCTTTGAAGTCATTCTTACTGGAAAGCGCCTTCTACACCGTGAACGAGTTTTACAACACATAAATTTATCCTAGTGTGATAGTTGCCATTACCAACCATTTTTACCGAATTTTGTATATGTATTTTTTTAATTGTTTCGTACTTTTTTATTTTTTATTTTTTATTTTTTACTTTGCTTTTTTATTTTTTTACATTATATTTATGAAAATGTTTATAACATAGTACGACTGACAAAGTACATTTCTAATGTACTTCTTTTAGGATTCTATTATATTAATATTCTAAATTCTTGATTTAAATATTATTTTTCTATAATATTTATGATGTGTTTTTGTTTTGTTTTGTTTGCTAATTTTGATGTTTGTAAACTATTTTTTTTTTACAACAGCTTTGTCCACAAAATTGTAAAATTTTTTTGACAATAAAGCATTTATTTATTTATTTTATCAAATTGTACCAGGGGAAGACTCTTATAAAATTCCAACAAACACGAATTTTGATATTTGTTCATCATATCACTGCACTGTAAATCAATAAGTTCCATTTGGACTTCCGAGGCCAGGGTTTCAATGTCAGAATCAAAAGCATTCTGAAAAAGTTTAATTTCATTGGCAATGACATCAAAGTCTGGGAAACGAGTGTCAAAATGTATCTTTAAAGCAAAAGTTTCGATTGCAAAATCGACGGGAAATTCAGTCTCTGTAGTGTGGCTGAGTATTTTACATGTTTTAAAATGTGTGAAACATTTTTTACGTAATTGCAATTGAAATAGTATTATTTTCTGCCTGAAGGATTTGATATTGCTGTATAAATCAGGGAGAAGCTGATTTTCTTCATGCAATCTCAAATTCGGTTCGTTCATATGATTTGTCAAATCGACATAGAATGGTGACTTCCCTAGCTATTCACTATTTTCTAAATCGGCAAAAGGGCGATGCTTTCATTCAAGAAAATTTCGATCTCTGTTCGTAGTTCAAAAAAGCCCTTAATAGTGGAGTAAAAAACGGGGCAAAAGTCGCTTTCTTCTCGATTTTTTTTTGCGTTAGAACACACCGATATATACCTCATTTTATTAAATGGATCATTGCACATTCGAAATCACAAAATATTACTTTTTTTTGCGGTCTCGACTTTTTTTATTTACAAAAAACTGGAAAAATTATTTTTTTAAAATCGTGTTTTTTTTATGTTTCTCGTCGTATAACTTCTTACTTAATTAAGCTATCGAGACGATTTTTAATTTTAACTTAAAGCAGACATTTTGGCGCTTCTTCCCATGTAAAACATGATAGCTTCTATTTATTTTAAATTTGGCTAAAATATCGATGAACTTGAAACTTTAGAAATTATGTAAACAAGTTTTCACTAATCGAACAAAATTTTTGTTTTTGAAAATTTTATATAACATGCAGCGAACAAAATGTAGACAAAATATCAAATAAGTTTTTAGTAGCAAAATCGTTAGTGTTGCTTTCATACTTTAGGTGCTACGATTTTTTAAAGTGCGCTAAATTTAAAACTTTGGTTATTCTCAACGGCGAATATGAAGCGGCCAGTGTTTTGTACCAGAGCGACGCCTTATAAAATGCAGGACTAAACCAGTGTTTGCACGTATGGTGATAATTATTATCACCACAGCTCTATGTGATAATTATTATCACCAAATACTGCTTTGTTCAATTGTGAATTGTGCCTTGTCCTAAACAAGGTTTTAGCAAATATAGTGAGAAGTGAGATATTAAAATGGAGTGTTTATTGTATGGTGAAGGTGTGGGCGAAAAAGTTAAAAGAGTGGTACATAAACCTTCGAAGCAGAGTTTAGATACAATAATTTTGGCGGCTGAAATAAGAAAGGATTATTTTGGACAAAGAATTTTGAAAATTAGAGATGACATTTTACACAGAAAAATAAAAGTGAAATAACACAAAGACTGTAGAAAAATCTACACCTGCAAATATCATATGAACATGCTTAGCCAAGCTAGTGTGGGGGACATATATATATATATATATATATATATATATATATATATATATATATATATATATATATATATATATATATTTATATAGCTTAAAAAAATTTAAATTTTCACAGTTTATTGTAAATAAAAAAAAGTCGAAACAGGGAAGAAAGGTCATATTTTTAAGTTTCAAGTGTAAAATGATGTGGCTAACAATACCCAATAGGTTTGATCGTGTTCTAAGCTCATTAAAAAAAACGACACAAAATTACCCATTATTTCCCATTTACATCCACTATAACCAAAATTTTAAATTTCGCGCACTTTGAAAAATCGTAGCACCTAAAGTATGAAAGCTACACTAACGATTTTGCTACTAAAAACTTTTTTGCCATTTTGTCTACATTTTATTTACTACATGTTATATAAAATTTTTAAAAACAAACATTTTTTTTGATTAGTGAAAACTTGTTTACATAATTTCTAATGTTTCAAGTTCATCGATGTTTTAGCCATATTTAAAATAAATAATAGCGATCATGTTTTACATGGGAAAAAGCGCCAAAATGTCTGCTTTAAGTCAAAAAAAATCGTCTCGATAGCTTAATTAGGTAAGAAGTTATACGAGGGGAAACATAAAAAAACACGATTTTAAAAAAATTATAATTTTTCCAGTTTTTTATAAATAAAAAAAGTCGAGACCGGAAAAAAAGTAATATTTTGTGATTTCGTATGTACACTGATCCATTTAATAAAATGAGGTGTATATCGGTGCGTTCTAACGAAAAAAAAAAATCAAGAAGGAAACGACTTTTGCCTCGTTTTTTACTCCACTATAAGGACTTTTCCGCAACTAAGTCAGCATACGGCAGTTTGATACGGTAAGTCATTTTCTCCAAACTCATCAATAAACTCGCGGAAATGTCTGTGATTCAGAATTAGAACTTCAGACATATCCAAACATTTTCCGCACAAAGACTCTTGATGAATGATACAATGTAAGACTAACGGTTTTGGACCACCATTATTTTGACACAAGTGCAACCACTCCTTTATTTTTACCACATATATCTTTGCCTCCATCAGTTGTAATAGGGTTCAAGTTTTTCCATGGTAGGTTGTTTTTATTAATGGCATTTTCAACTCCCTTATAAATATCTGCCCAGTTGTCGTGCCGTGAATACTAGCAATATCAAGAAGTTTTTCATACACTTCATAGCTTTTATCTACTTCTCGAATAAAAATCAACACCTGAGCAGTATCTGACACATCCGTTGGCTCATCCAAGGCAAGAGAGCAACTCAAGATGTCCATTTTTGTCAGACAGTTAAGATGATATATTTTCTGAGATGTCTTACACCCTCCGAGCCACGGTGTTTGCTGACAAACTGACACTTTTAAATAAATTTAACATTTTGGAGTATGTTTCTTCGGCTACTGCATTTGAATGGTTTTCCACGTTTTCCGATTTCAAGAGCTACACGGAAGCTCGCACGAGTTGCAGACTCTTGTTCAATCTGCGCTTCAAAGCTTCAAATTTTGCTATCCGCAAACTTCCTGTATATTTGGAGTAATTTTAAAGTTATAAGTCAAAAAGTAATAAGTCAAATCAAAATACTGTTAAGCACGGGTGTTACTTTATTTGACAATAGACAATTTCGCTTCCTTCTCCTTTCCTACGCAGACTGACTCGCGGTTGCGTCGCTAGCCTTTCTATATGCAATTACTGTCATTTCGAAGTGATCGGAATACACTAGCTAACCAGAACTTTCTCGAACCAACGCGGTAATTCCCAAATATTTAATTACAACTAAGGCCCTGAAAAAGACAGTAGTACCACTACTGGCCACTAGTCGTCGTTAAGTGTTACAATACACAATAGTAATTGAAATGCAAAAAAGCGTATATTTGCTTAGGTCGTGCACTCTGCGACTAGTCTAGAAATATAGTTTAGGGCAGAAAAATTAAAACTGTTTTGGCCCTTGGAACATACTGAAGTAATCATTAAGCTTCAAAGTTTGGAAACCCTTGCTCTAGGACTTGGTCAAATAAAGGCCGAAAACCGTAACTCAAAATCGTCATTCTTATTGAAAATATTTCATTTTGAGTTTCCAGTAAAAACTTTCTTGGTGCATTTCGAGGTTTCAGCAGTGTATAAAGCAAAGAATGTGCTCAGCATTTAAAACTGGCAACGAATGCCAAGTATTCAAATCTCAGAAATTATAAAAGAGAGATTATTATATAGTTACCGTTTGACAATAATATATATTATAACCTATACTAGTTAACACTTTATAATTACAAGCAAAAAGCAGGTGAACCAGGCTTAAATACATTTTTCTATATGATCAATGGCTGAGAACTTATTGTTTGAATCAATATTTATTTTAATAATCACAAAAACTAATAAAATGAGACACCAAAACAACAAACCTCATAAGGAACCTACGTAGTCGAAAAGTAAACACAGAACCAATCAAAAACAATATGTCCTTATAAAATCACCGACCGAATCTCGTACCAGCGCCCCCTATCTCCGGAACCTCAAGTACAAGAGGTAATAGTTTACTTGTAGTAAATAATTATTGTAATTCTTACTTCTAAGTTGCAACAGAAGAATAACAACTGGTAATAGCCAGTTTAAAGTAACAATAAATGATAACTTTTTCTACTCTGCAACGACTCATTTTACTTTATAGTACTACGTTATAGGAGTACATTTGAACGTAATGGAGTAGTCTCTGCAAAATTCAAGAAGGTACTGATACTTAAAAGTTGCAATTTAATAAACAGATTAAAAAGAGTAACTTTGAATAATTACTATTATGTCACGGAAAAGAAATAACGAGCTTGGAGTCTTAAGCAGTTGCTTGGCAGTAGTTATTATTTAATTATTTTACATGAAAAATTAAAGTATTATTCGCACTAACAAATACATATATAATACTTAAAAACATGTATCCCAAAGTGTTTGTTGATATATAGTAGGATTATTAGTAATAAATACGTAAAAACTCCTAAAGAGTAGTATTGGAAACAGTTGTAGCTACTTCAGTGTTAGCTGGGGAGTCATATTGTTATTAACGTATGAAAGAAAAATACCTTATTCTCATAAGAATCTTTATTGGGTTTGCCGGTTTCGGGTGCTTACAATAATGCTTTCCTTCTTTAGAACTACTACAAGAATATAGTGCAATAAAATATTTTTCAAAAATATAAAAATAAATAAAAAATACCTATTACTTTCCAAGAAGTCATACAATAACAGAAGTCATTTTACACATATTAGTCTATAATTATTAAAAAAAAAAAACAAAAATACGACAAAGAAAACCAACAGTGCGAGACAAAACAAATATTTGTCTAATTTAAATCTAATTTACCTGTATATTAAGCATTGACTCTGCCCTCTTTTGAACGGAAGGTGCAAATTCTTATTTACTCAGGTATAAGAAATCTATCCTAATATGTTTTTGTCAAAAATAAAAATCGATTTTTTGGATAAGTGTGGTTCTAATTAATATTTAATAGATTGTGCTGGACTAAGTGCAGTTATGCAACTTGTGTTTTGTTTTGTCCGTTGTCCCTTTGTTTCTTTTTTAAAATTTACTTTTAATTCAAATATAACAAACAATTGCCATAGCATAACTGCACTTAGTCTGGCAATAAGACCATATATAAAGACTTAAACTTTAACACCCCGTATCTCGTAAAACGAATCATGTGGTGGACAATTTTGGTTGTTTAATTCGCAATCAAGATGCTTTAGTCTCCCCCGTACAGCTATTTAACATCAGTTTTATATTTTTTGGTTTTTGTTGACTAGTGAATTACTACAGTTGAAAATCGATAATGGTAGTCTATTTTATAACAAGTTTCTATATAATCTAGTAAATACCATATTTTTCCCCTTATCCTTTAATTCAGTTTCTTAAGAATTCAGGACAATGGCTCGCTCCAATTTGAATTTCCTCGCTCAAAATTTTAATCTAATAGCAAAATTAAGGAATGTCTCATAAAACGTTAGAGATTATAACATCTTACATTGAAAAAGAACTATTATACTCACACTTAACGATATAGAAAATTTAGTATGAAAGATGTTCTGGAAACAATAAACTACCGCTATCACAAAGAAAATTTGCATAATGTATATCTTCTCAGTTAAGCAAGACTAAGTGAGAACATTCTAGCTTGGAAAAGTCGTTCTAGCTAAAATTAAGGCAGTGACTCACCCCGCCAGTTACATTTACGGTATCTGCTACGATGTGAAATTCCAGTGGCGTATCCTAAATTTATTATTGCATATTTATATTTTTTTTAGCAATTTTAAGTCGTTTTTTTCTAACTTAGATTTCTATGTTAGTTCGTTATATAATATATTACTGAATAAAGAATATTTGTGTAGTTAATTAGTAATGACGGCTTGGGTCAATTAAGAAATTATGGTTCTTGGGATTAGACCGTGTCAAAATAGAATTACTACCCGACGTTTTGCCATCGATTGCACGAAAGTCTTTACTCTATGAGATCTGAACACCGAACGGGTTTGTTTGAGGTGAGTTGCGATTTCACGAACTGTGATTTTGTCACTGTGACTCGTCAAAAAGCAGTGACGTTTTGTCACACTTTGGCACTGAATTAGACGACCGCTCCGACTGGCGCAGCATAGAAAAAGTTATAAAATCACAGTCATGACCAGACAGACGACCACGTCAAACGGAAATTGGAACGACTGCTATATATATATTTATATTTATTATTTATTCCTTATTCGTTACATGATCTCTCACACATCGCTACTTCGCTAGAAGATGATATTAACTGTTGTTAAAAAAAAAGAAAAGTTATCAGTTTGTCTAGTCATACAACAGACTTCATCTACAAATATGTATGATATTTTTATTAAGCTCAACTTAGGTTTAAAAAGACCCTATAAATTAAAAAAATAAAGTCCATCTTTTTTTAACATTAATAAATAGATAAATAATGCAAATGCTAGTAATATAAAACGATATAAAAAAGTGCTTTCTCATTATAACATAATTAAAAACAAAGCAAAGTCTTAGTAATCTAATATGTACCTACTATTGCAGAAAACATTCCTTGATTGCTTGAAGTACCTACCTATAAACCTTTTCATTATTATGACCAGTTCTCTATTTTAACGAAAAAAAAACCAACAGGTCTTTGGCTTAATGATACATAGAAAAAAAAAACATAACTACTTCACATATTTAAATATTAACAAAAAATTTCTTTGGCTTAAAAAACAAAACAATATGTATGGGGTATACGTGACACTTATCCTAAAAAAAATACATACACAAATTTAAAGTTCGCCGTTAATGTTTAAAAACATTGAACGATATATACAGCTCACAAACCAGTGTGAAAACATAAATGTGCAAGCGGAGATGTAGCGAACATCTCTCTCTGGTGGCCGCGACCGTGATTTACCCTGTAGGGTTTATGTATAGCAGCACGGCCAGCCCGAGGAACGGACAAGGAAAGCTGCTTCAAAAAGTCACTGCTATTTGTCACAGCATGACTGGAGTAGTCACAACTTATAACGGTTCCACTAAGATCGCAGGTTGACCCAACTCTAAGAGATTCAGATGGGCTTTCATACCCAACTTGCGCTCGCCGAACGGTGACCCTGTCTTAGGATCGGTTTCCACGTGTGATGTAGACCGTAACCCGTATATCTATTGAAGTTTTTTGTATATTTGGAAATTTCTTAGATTATCTAATCTTTTGTTTATAAAATTCTGCAACCGATGCTAGAACCTTGGTTTCTTTTACATTTATAAGATGGTGGTGCGTTCAGCTAGAGCATATTAAACCATTTGTTTTTT
Source organism: Kuschelorhynchus macadamiae (assembly GCA_030620095.1). Lineage (NCBI taxonomy): Eukaryota > Metazoa > Arthropoda > Insecta > Coleoptera > Curculionidae > Kuschelorhynchus > Kuschelorhynchus macadamiae. Next base: position 23,417 of record JAUTXW010004610.1, read on the forward strand.
TATAGATCGTTCAGGTTCCTTAAGTCTAGCGAATATTGAGAATTCTTTTTCCCCCACATACACTTCTTCACAGGACCAAGGATTTTTATATACTCCTTCTGTTTAAAAAGGCACAATATCTTCTTGTGTTTAAACATGGACAATTTACTAAAAAGAAACAACTTGTTGAATGTGTTGTAGCTTAATTCCAGCATTCCATTGGCCATATTATAAATATAAAATAAAATTATAAAATAAAATAAATACTTTCCTTTTACAAGGGAAAAATTATAAAATTCAGTTTCAATATTTGATGGAATTTTTTCACAGATTCGCAGGTTTTTGCTATTCAGTTAAAGCATATATTATGTTATAAGGGAATTAGGTACTTTTTTTCTTTAGAAATTCTATTTTAAAAGCTGTATTTTTTTCCTACTGAAACATTTCCGTATAAAATATCGATTTTGCCGCTTTGGGTAATAAATAGCTGATATTTTGCTTTCGCAACCGCGAATCTTTCATTCCTTTTCTGTACTGAAACTCTTCTAAAATTCAAAGTATCGATTTCAATTGCTTAAAAATTGTTAATACTAGTTAGACCGTTCAATGTAACTTTTAGTGTCTTAATTTATTAAAATAAAATTATTGGATAATATCGAGAGTTTATAATCAAATTAAAGCTGCAATGTTATGGTCTACAAAAAATATGAAAAAATCTTAAAAGATAGACAATATCGAGGCTTATATGGCTTATTGATTTATACGTGCCAACTGAATTACAAAAATTCACCGGAACCGGTGCAGGAGTTGAGCTACACCAGATTAGACCTTTTGTTTTTATTATACATCATTCATGTTCCTTAAGAATAGTGAATATCGAGCGTCCTATTTCTCTCAATTACACTTCTCCACAGGGCCAAGGAATTTCATATACTCCATCTGGTTAGAAAGGTTTCGGGTATCGCAAGTATTGTGCAATCTTCTTATGTATATTGAAAAATGTATGTATGTTCAACCTCCGAATTAATCGTCCTGTTTTGTCTGTAGTGCTATATATGTAGGAAAGAACAACATTATTTAACGGTGGTTTCATATTATTCACCTTTCGGTGAGTTGTTTACTATATCTTTGTATTAAACGTGTGATGTACTGAAGGTATAGTAGCCATTTCCTCTCAAAACTTCGGTCAGTTGTGCTAGATAGTGGTGAGAATTCGCATTTAAGTATCTATTTATATGCGTCGATTTTGTATATACAGAATGTTTTTTATTTATTTTGGCCTTACAAACAAAGTGTTTTAGCTACAAACACAGATTGTCCTAATGTACCATTTTTGTTCCCTTGAAGAAATACTTCTAGAAAGGGAATCGTTCCATTAGATTCCATTATAATTTTATTATTGAGACATTGTTGATTAAACAAAACACTGGTACAGACATATAGATAACTCTTTTGTTGTCTGGCCTCATGAATAGGAAAATCTCCTCATAGCTCTAGACCACCTTAAACAACAACATCGCAATATCAAATTTACAATGGAAATTGAATCTGATGGAACGATTCCCTTTCTAGATGTATTTGTTCAACGAAATAAAAATGGTACTATAGTCGAATGCGGTCTTATCGTGCGGGTCCAAAGGTCACCAACATTATGAATCAAATCAGAAAACACAGTGAATACCAAAATGTTGTGTGATTCGTTTATCGAGCCATTAAATCTCGATGGGCTATTTACAAATATACAGGGAGAAAGAAAATAGTTTTTTTTTATTATATTACGCAATATTATTAAGATAGCCAATTAATATTATTTTATATATTAAATGCCGAGGAACTAAATAAGAAAATTCGCTAAATATGTATTTGGTTAAAATTTTTTGGATGGCGAAAACAAAAATACACAAAATGGCAGGCGCCTTAATAAAGTCCGAAAGCGGTTCAAATCAGTGGAACAATCAGGATATGTTCTGTTTATACAGCCCCTTAATGAAAGTGAGATTTTTTTATCAATCTTCAAAAATTATGAGCCACGCTTGACATAAAAATTTAACCACTTATACAGTGTCATTAATTTAAATGCAGGCCACCCCTGTGCAAAGAAAACTTGTTTTTTTTTTTGTATTGTGGTAACAAAAAAATTTTATTTTGCAAAAATATCATAGACTTTTGTTAAAAACACAAGATAATTAATTATTACTTCCCTAGTGAGATTTTTTCAGATCTTTACGTTTAAGAGTCCTTAAATGCCGGAAAACATGTTTTCTCAATTCCGTCTGACTGTAGGTATGTCTGTCCGTCAGTCTGTTTGTTCGCGGCATAGCTAAAAAACTACTTATTCGATTTCTTCAAATTTCAGGCTAAAATTAAGGGCCATGCATGCGAATGTATATATATATATATATATATATATATATATATATATATATATATATATATATATATATATATATATATATATATATATATATATATATATATATATATATATATATATATATATATATATATATTATATATATATATATACTACATATATATATATATATATATACAAGTGTACTAAAAAGGTAAGCAAAAAAATGGTGTCAAACCTAATAAAAAAAATTTTAAATTAAAATTCACTGGCTAATACCCAGGAGCCAGTGGCAAAAGCTCTGAGAATCGGTATAAGGAATGTACAGAAAATTGTGCATGAAAAAAAAAACATAATTTACTTCCGAAGAAGATTAAAAAATGTACACGAAAAAATCCAAAGGCAGAAGACTTGCAATGCAAAAAAAAACATTTCTTCCAGTACTCCGGCATAATATAATTTAATGAATCTTGCCAAACAATTTGCATTTCTTCTGATGCAAGACAATCGTTCACATGTTTTTCGTAATATGATTTTGCCCCAGCCCATATTAATCCTATTGCGTTAAACTGGCAATGGTATGGCGGCAGTCGTAAAACCTCATGTCCATTTTTCCGTAATATTTCATCTAGGGCATATATGTTGATTTTTTAATAGATTTTGCCATTAAAAGAAGTTCTAGTTTCAGTATATTGGGTAAAGGATTTTGTTTTTATTTTATTAGCCTCATAAAATCATAAATTCATTTTTCTTCCAGGATGAAGTAAGTTGTTTAATTAAGATTCTGGAATGATAAGATGCATTGTCCAGAATGATTAAAGATGGAGCATCTAAATTTGGAATCAGTTGTTCTTTTAACCACTTTTCAAACAGTTCATAGTTCATATTATCATGATAGTCCTTACTTTTGGATGTTGAAGAAAACAGTAAACTCGCACCTGGGAGAAATCCTGTTGAAGAACCTGCATGCAAAATGATGAACCGTTTTCCCGTCCCACATTTCTTTTTTCTGTTAACACTTTTTACAGACTCGTCCTGCCAAGATTTCGAACCACTTCCATTAGAAAATATCCAAGTCTCGTATAAAAAAACCACTTTTCTACATTTTGAATTAACATTTTTCGTGTATTTCTTTAAAAACTGGATACCCTGACTTGCTATATATGTTAATCTTCGATTACAGTCCTTTTTATATCGAAAACCCAACATTTTTATTATTTACAACGATTTTAGTCCAATTTCCAATATGCCTCGATTTCTGAAGCTTCTTTTAAAACTTGAAGGGTTATATTAGTTTTTGACGTGTATAAATCGTAAATTGCATTACGAACATCCATTTTTTTTCGTGTACATTTCTGTATCTTCTTCGGTAGTAAATTATGCTTTTTTTCATGCACAATTTTCTTCACAGTCCTTATACCGATTCACAGAGCTTTTGCTACTGTCTCCTGGATATTGGCCGGTGAATTTTCATTTTCGTAATATATTATTAGATTTAGTACCATTTTTTTCGCTTGTGGATGCAAAAAACCCGAAAATCATTTTGTCACTGACTTGTCAATCTGACTTTGAAGTGACATCGCGCAAAGATTTTTGCAACTGCTGGTATTTATATGTTTATCCTCTTTTTTCATATGAAAATATCATAGGTCTATCTAATTCATCTTCCGGATTTTATGCGTTTACACGTAATAAAAGAAAAACAAACTTAAAAAGTTTGTCGTTGATAAATCGTATGACCCGCACGACAACACTGCTTTTGACTATACACAAACAATAGGACTATAACTCGTCAGTCCAACATACGTAAATTCTTCAATACACCTAAAAAGATTGAACAATGCTTGCGATCCTTGAAAAATGTAACAGGATTGGTATATAAAACTCCTTGCTCATGTGGAGAAGTGTATGTGGGACAGGCGCTCAATATCACTATCATCAATATCAATATTAATAGCCACTAGGCTTAAGAAACATGGACAATTTATTTAAAAGAAATAAATTGTTCAATCTGCTGTAGCGGAATTCCAGCATACCGCTGGCCATATTATAAATATAATCATAAAACCAAAATTTGAAGTCACTAGGATAAGCAGTTTTTTGGCTATGCCGTGAACAGACAGACCGAGAGAATTAAGAAAACAAGATTTTCGACATCTAGGGACCCTGAAACGTAAACATTTGAAAAAAAGTCGGAGGGTGAGTTTTTCTCGATTTCAATACTTCCCTTTTACAAGGAAAAAAAAAAACAGTTTCACTATTTGATGAGATTTTTTGACACTTTCGCAGGTTTTCACTGTACAGTTAAAGCATATATTATGTTACAAAGTGGAAGTAGATCATTTTTTTCTTTAAAGATCCTGGTTTAAAAGCTTTATTTTTTCCTACTGAAACATTTCCGTAAAATATATCGATTTAGCCGCTTTGGGTAATAAATAGCTGACATGTTGTTATCGCAACCGCGAATCTTTCATTTTTTTCTGTACTGAAACTCTTATAAAATTCAAAGTATCAATTTCAATAGCTTAAAAATTGTTAATACTGGTTAGACCGTTCCATGTAAGTTTTAGTGTCTTAATTTATTTAAAAAAATATTTTGACAGCTGTCGAAGATGTAAATATTGGATAATATCGGGAGTTTATAATCAAAACAAAGCCGCACTGTTATGATTTACAAAAAATATAAAAAAATCTTAAGAGGTAGACGATGTCAAGAGTTTGTTATCAAGTCATAGCAATATGGTTATGGTTTACAAAAAATATGAAAAAAAAATCATAAAAAGGTAAACACAGCGTCATAACCTGTCATATGGCTTATTGATTTATAAGTGCGAACAGAATTACAAAAATTCATTCAGTTCAGCTACACCAGATTAAAACATTTGTTTATTTTTTATCCACCATTCACGTTCCTTAAGTCTAGTGAATATCTAGCGTCCTATTTCCCCCTTTACACTTCTCCAGACTATCAAGGAATTTTATATACTCCTTCTGTTTGAAAAGGCACAACATTTGTCGGGTATCGCAAGTATTGTCCAATTGTAACCGCCGAAGTTTTCGTTCCATTTTGTCTGTAATCTCTAATGTTGGTTTCTTGTCATTAATCTTTCGGGGAGTTATATTACTGTATCGTTGAAGTAAGCTCTGTAAGGGAATGGCTATTGAACTGAAAATAATACGCAATCAATGAAAAGATATACTTACCCAACTCCTCGAAAGGAGAATGATAAAGAGCCATCGTTAGGTTGTGTTGTTCTTCCCTACATACATGACACTACAGACAAAATAGGACGATTACTTCGGTGGTCCAACATACGTAAAGGTTTCAATGCACCTAAAAAGATTGGACAATGCTTGGAGTCCCCGAAAGATGTATTGTAGATTATATCTTTTTAAACAGGTAGAGAATATAAAATTTCTTGCTCCTGGGAAGAAATGTGGGACAGAGCGCTTAATATCCACTAGACTTAAAAAATACGGAGAATGTACTAAAAATAAACAAATGGTTTAATCGCTGTAGCTGAACACCAGCATACAACTGACCATATTATAAATATAACCATAAAACCAAAATTTTAAGTCAATCGGGTAAATAGTTTTTTGACTATGCCGTGAATAGACAGACTGACAGATAGACAGACAGACAGACCGACGGAACCGAGAAACATGAATTTCGGCATCTAGGGGCGCTGAAATGTAAACATCTGAAAAAACATCGGAGGGTGATTTTCTCACGATTTCAACCCTTTTACAAGGGAAAAAAATAAAAACCAGTTTCACTATTTGATGAGATTTTTTGATATTTTCGCAGGTTTTTACTATACAATTAAAGCATATATTATGTTTTTTTGGGGACGTAGTTAATTTTTTTTTATTTAGATACATCTGGTTTAGAAGCTGTATTTTTTCCTACTGAAACATTCCCGTATTTTCGCAACCGCGAATTTTTCATTTTTTTTTCTGTACTGAATCTGTTTTAGGATTTAAAATATCGATTTGAATTGCTTAAAAAATGTTTAATACGGGTCACACCTTTCCATGTAATTTTTAGTGTCTTAATTTATTAAAAAAAAAATATTTTGACAGTGCCGTGATCAGACAGACCGACAGAAACAGGAAAACATGATTTTCGGCATCTAGCGATCCTGAAACGTGTGGATTTGAAAAAACACATCGGATGGTGATTTTTTCACGATTTCAATATTTCCCTTTTACAAGGGAAAAATACTAAAATCAGTTGCACTATTTGATGAGATTTTTTTGATACTTTCGCAGGTTATCCTATACAATTAGAGCATGGATTATGTTATAGTGCGGGACACGAAAGAAAACCGGGCGGTCCTTGAAATAAAGGTTTATAGCCTTAAGCAAGCGGAAAAGCGAAATTTGTGTACGCTAATAAATTTTATGTTATTTTATTTGTTGTAATAGTTTGCCGCTTCATTTATAAAGTGCGCCAGATAAGCTGTACGGAAAATTAATCGAGGATTTAGTAAATTTCGCCCTGGTTCACTTGTAATTGGGATGTGCCTAGATTCTCCATGCATTTGCCGCTAGAAGGTTCTAGCTGTTTCCAGTGGCGCCTATACATTTCGAGCGTTTGTTTTCATTTCTATATAAATGCGTTGCGTTGACTTTGAACTATTATTGCGAAGTAACGATGGCGAGCAAAAGAGGAAAAACAATTCGAAGCGGTGCACGTGAAGTTATTGTGGGCGTTATAGAGGCCTGTACTAGAGAAGCTGAAAATAATAGTTTAACTGTTCCAATTCAGAATCGAACAGAACGCGCTGTATTTTACACTGGTGTTTCGGAAAGTAGTGTAAGGAAAATTCAAAGAGAACATAATGATCGCTCATCTTCTACTTCACCTTTAAAATTTCCTGGTAAAAACAAAAAAGGTAAAATTGAAGATGGTGATTTTCAAGTAATTCGACGAACAATAGAGGATTTTTATATAAACTTGAAGAAGGTTCCGATCTGCAAACCCCTAACTTCGTGCTGTAAAGAACAAAATAGATTTTCCGTACGGGTATAAAACGTTAAATCGGCTTTTACGATCAAATGGTTTTATTTGGCGCAAGTGCCAAAATAAACAAAAATTGCTCATAGAGAGACAAAATATTTTTCACTGGTGGGTGAAATATCTATAACCTGTAAGGCAATGTAGTCAAGAAGGACGCAATACTGTGTATCCAGACGAAACCTGGGTAGATAATGATATGACACTGAACAAATGCTGGCAAAATGAAAATGTTAAAAGTGTTGTTCAGGGAATCCGCTCTAGTAGTCGCTTTATTATAGTTCATGCTGGTTCAGAAGCCAGATTTCTTCCAGGTGCTGCTTTAGTTTTTCGCTCGGGACTAACAACTGGAGACTATTATGGACAGATGAATAGAGATAATTTTGAATAGTGGTTGCTCGAAAAGCTTCTACCTAACATTCCTCCCAAATCAGTCGTGGTAATGGATAATTCGACCTATCATTCTCACGTATAACATAAAGTGCCTACCAAATACTCTAAAAAAGCTCATATGATATCGTGGCTTAAATCGAACAATCTTGTATGTGATCCAACATGAAGAAAATATCGATTCTATGAAGTAATATCAGCCAACAAGCCTAGAGAAAAAAAGTATAAAATTGACGGTCTTTTAGATAACCTCGATCATACACCTTTAAGGCTGCCTCCATACATGTGTGACCTCAACCCTATTGAACTTGCATGGACAGGAGTAAACAAATATATTCGAGAGCGCAACACCGGTGAACTTTCAATTAAAGATTTAAATAAAATAACATTAGAAGCGATTGACTCAATATCGGCTGAAAATTGGAAATCGTATGTTAAACATGTTCGTTCTACTGAAGATTAATGCTGGGAGGTAGGTGGCAACATTGAAACGGTTATTGATGAGTTAGTTATCACACTGGGATCTTCAAGTAGTGACGACGAAACCCCATAATTTTTAGAGGAAGACAACGATTTAGAAGGAATCGAACCATTAGAATCACAGCCGTCAACCTCAAAAATGGCTTAGTTTTTTTTTCATATATTTAGTAAAATAATTCATAAAGTAGCTGTCATCAAACTGCTTCAAAATCAATAATTTCTGTTCAAATCAAAATTTAAAAATATCTAATATTGCAATTAATATTTGAAAAACTACAGAACTCATATTTTTCCAAAATTAGCACATCAATGTAGTTATAGTAGGGAAGCCAGCACTGATTCCAGTGAACAAGATTTATCAAAATTTTAACTTATGCAGTTCGACTTTTGGCTATTCGAGTATGCCAAAAGTGACGGTTTGTCTCCGTCTGTCATATTACTTTGTACAGGGGGCGTCATTGTGAAGTACTATACAGGGTGTTTCCTAATTGCGTGCTAATGTTAAAGAGGGGTGATTCTTGGACCTTTTTAAGAAAAAAGTTTAATATGAACCTAAAAGTCTTAAATTCGGAGATACAGGGTTTTAAAAAAACATTCTTTTTAGATTCTAATTTGGATGCTATTATACGTCTTTTATGCATAAAAGGGCATTTTTTATTAACAATTAATTTTTGAAATTTCTACCAGTGGCGTGCATATGTAATTAATCTGGGTAAATCGGTATGCTCCTTAATGCCTAGAAGAGGTGTATCAAATTTCATGCAGTTATCTACAATAGCATCAGAATTGGGATGAAAAAAAATGTTTTCTTTTTCAACTTCAACCATCCTGTATCTCAAAAGTTAAGATTTTTAGGACATAGAAACACCCCCTTTAACATCAGCACGCAATTAGAAAACGCCCTGTATAGTACTTCACAATGACGGCCCCTGTATAAAGTAATATGACAAACAGAGACAGACGGCCACTTTTGGCATACCTGAGTAGCCCAAAGTCGAACTGCATAAATTAAAATTTTGATAAATCTCGTTCACTATATCTGATGCTGGCTGCCCTTGTAAAATCTGGACTTGTAAATCGTGTATCACTATACTGGGTGGTCCAATAATAGTGGACGTAGGCAGTAGCCCGGGAACCGTTAATGGCAGAGCTCAGGAAAAAATATATTTATAGGTAAATCGATCAAGAAAAATCAAAATTAAATCACTTTAAAATTCGAAAGTTCGCCGTTTTTGCAACACAAAAGAGATATATTAGTGCAATACACGAAAGAAAACAGACCAATATAGATAAAAGTTCATTAAGCATAGTTACATTTTTTAATTATCTGAAGTGCGTATACTCAAAAAGGAGTGCCATATTATTTAAAGAACGACGGGACACCACTGGTTTAAAGAGATTTCTTGGCCGACCTTTCTAAACCAATTGACTCCGCCCGGTTTTCTTTCGTGTCCCGCACTTTATATAGGAAATTTTTTTATTTAGAAATTCTGGTTTAAAAGCTGTATTTTTTCCCTACTGAAACATTCCCGAATAAGCTTGCAGCTTTGGGTAATAAATAGCTGACATTTTGTTTTCGCAACCGTGAATTTTTCATTTTTTTCTATACTGAATCTCTTATAGAATTCAAAGTATCAGTTTGAATTGCTTAAAAAAATTTAATACGGGTTACACCTTTCCATGTAATTTTTAGTGTCTGGATTTATTAAAAAAAAATATTTTGACAACTGTCAAAAATATAAATATCAGATAATATCGAGATAATAAGAAAGTAGGCAAAACGTCACAACCTGACATATGGCTTGTTGAGTTATACGTGCGAAAAGAATTACAAAAATTCACCTAAAGCGTTTTGCAATTGATTGTGTACATGGCAGTTTCCGGTAGCCTGACCCGACAAATATTAAACCAAGAAAAAAAAAGTTAGCTAAAACATTTCACACAATATTTTACTGCCTCGGTAATTTGCATGCTAGTCTCGTTCTCAAATATTTGAACTTGACAACAACGTGAATAAGAAACTACCAATTACGGAGTTGGGAAACTATCGAGAAATATAGAGTGAAACTTTAAGTTAAACAGTTTACTTGCTCGCAATGGAAACTTACGTCAACAGTCATCCCCATAAATGGAAAAACTTTCGTGCTCGGGTGCTCGCTAGGGGTGTATCTGTAAAACTCGTATAAACCTCTGTACCATTTTACAGAATATAAAATGTCGTCTTCCAAGTCGTATGAACACCGTAGCGTAGAATGGCTTAGGTATTGCACTATCGCCGGCTCGATTGACAGTTTAACATTTTTCAAACTGACGACATCTGAAACAAAGGGGGAAATTTAAAATATAAGTTTTAAATTATTTCTTAAGAAAAATTTAAAGTGGACTGACTAGAAAAGATATTGAGTTGTGGCTTACCACACTCTTTTTCTTTTTGATAGCAGAGAGTATATATTTGTTTTAAGATAATATAAATCTACACACACCGACTGCTCAGAGAGATTGGTTCGTTTTCTATTTATAAGGGCGCCAACAGTTCTATACCAGTTGACTCTTAATCGCTCTAGATGTTATGAGTACCACTCCTCAAGAGCACTAAGATAAAATTAATATAAGATAATAGTAAAAAAAAAAACAAAAAAAAACATATTCAACAAATAACATTTATTAACAAGTTCAGTGCTCCCCAAAATATTTCTAGAAATATGTATCTCCTGTAGGTTATTTTATATAACATATGAAAGAAATTGGCCTTAATTGAAGTTTTTTAAAAAAAAATGACAATTGACTGTGTAATGTTCCCATGTTAATCAGTTTTCATACCTCATATGCTGAGAGAAAAATCTAAAGTATATTTAAATAAAGATCACTATCCAAATATTAAATCAACTGTGTAAAATGTTTTATGAAAATAGCTAAAGAATCACAAAACAACAAATTAAATGTTCAATAAAACTTGAAAATTAATTAATACGGATGAGAAAAGAAATTTTCAATCAGCTAATGATAGGTAAAAGTAATAAATAGACTCCAAAATCTACAAATGTTTATAAAGAAAATCTTTAAGTTGTTTTAATTTACCGAACAATTTGATCTAACAGTAAAAATGTATCAAAAGATGCAAAATAATCAAGCATTTAATTAACTTCGTTAATTCAAATACAATTAACAATAATAGAATGAAAGAAAAGAGTATTATGTGAATTTAAGAGCACACTTTACAACAACACTGTATCTTAAAGTATATTATACTATCAAATGTTGGCAGAAACCTATAGACTATTGTGTCATAAACTTATACTGTGATGTTCTGTATCTTAAACCCTACTATACGGTCAAATGTTGACAAAAACCTGTAGATTATTGTGCCCTAAACTTATAATGTGATATTTAAGTATCAGCGTGAGTTATAAAGTAAAAATACTCTTATTGACAACACCAATAATCATGGTTTATGCACACCAGCAGTAGTTAGAACTTTATATACTCTACACTCAAAAGAAACAAAAAAAAGTCATAAAGTTGATCAGCAATAAACAATAAAGTCAATTCAGCACAAGGAATGTTAAAATTAAGATACTTATCTAAGTGTCTATCAGCATCGGTCACTTAGATCAGCAGTCTATGATGTAAGTGTCATCGAAGACATTTCCGGCAGGAAAACTGAGTACGTACACACTTCACTAGGTAACAGACTTCTGCTCCACTTACAATGACACATCCAGGTTCAAACCCTGGTTAGGAGAACAGGAACAAGAAGTAGAAGAGGAGGGAGAAGAAGAAAAAAAAACCCTAGAATAGTACAAACGTCTAAGATTTACACCGCAAATAAAAGTATATAGGTCTGTTGTCAACACCCAGTATATCAAATAAAGAAAATAATTCCAAACAAAAATGTATCAATATTTCCCAGCTTGACTTCATTTAAACCAATTTACCCAAATTACAAAAAAGTCATTCTATTATAGAAATTCAAAATATTAGGCTCGTACATGTCTATTACGATACATAATATTATCAACTACAACCCCTTAACATTATATACAAAATATAAGCAACATATCTATTAATTAATACTAATATAGGTACATTACAGCCCATATAGTGAATAGTAACAAGAATCCACCCTTAAAATCTTGTAAATATCAATACAAAATGTCATTACTCCAGTATAAGTAAGCTAATATAAGATGTTACAGACAGAAAATGTAAATCACTGATACATTATTGTTCAATTTTGCGAAATTGGTTAAAGCAGATAGCATGTATTTATATCTTATAAGGTTGTTTCGGTCTTCAAAGAAATATGAAAGTAAAAGTGATTTTTATAGATATATAGGCCTCTTTTCTAATTATAACATACACCTGTAATAGTTGTATCGAAACACACTTATTAAAGAAAACAAATTCTCCCCAATGTATTTACTATTCTTTACTTTATGCAAACTTAAATAACAATTGGCTTATGGAGGTTACTAATTTGTATTGCAGAAATAAAGTTAATAATTATAACAAACATAAGGTATATATACATTCAGCACATATCTTAAGAAAATGAAAAGTACTATTGAATACATTGTTTGCTACACAAATCAAAGGGCAATCAAGAGAGTGCCCATAGCTCTTAATTTCAATAAGTAAAATAACTCTGTGGCCTTGTATTTACTTTTTAATAAAAGAACTAAGTAACAAAAAAAATAACCCCTTTTTTATATATAAACAAAAAGACCTTAGTGATAGCCGAGAAACTGTATCTAAGCTAGAGGTTAGAACATAACCTATAAAGAAATAATATGGCAAAATACAAGAAAATATGAAAATATATAAAAATATATCACATTTTAGTGAATATAAAATTGGGTTATCTTACCTTATTTGATGGTAAAGGGTTTCTTATTAGTCATTTCGTAAAGTTTGTCCCATCAAAAAGATATGGTAGGTGGTCAAGTGCAGTTAAATCCTCACAAGAGAGTAATAAAAGGTTCCTCAACCAAAAATATTAAGGTACAACGTAATTAAATACACATAGGAGCCTTTTTAACTAAGTTGCCGACGTAAATACCAAAAGATGGCCTGGGTTAAAACAGGATCAATTCGCCGACAAACTTTCACACTTAACCTTCACCTTCCAGAGAGACAAGAAGCTCAACCTACCTCACCACCAGGTCAAGGCAGCAGTAGCGGGATGAAAATCCGTCAGTGGTGCCACTTTACTAAAATCAAACTCACCAAATCGGGACAATAGATCAGCCAATCCCTGATCACAGGAAAGAAAAGTACCGTATTTACGGAATTTTATGCATTAAAATGTAGTGACGAAATTAAAATGTTACAGAGAAGTTCTCTTAAAATAACCCAGGTAATAGCCAAAATGACATCTTAAAGAGAGCATCATATTGGACCAAAAAACTTTTTTATCACAAGAAAAGAAAGGCTTTATGACGAACACGTCACAACTAAATGACGTTAATTTTTATACGTCCAATGAAAGTCACTTTTAACGTCAATTTTACACCATTAAAAATTTAATTTTTTTTTAATTTAGTTTTTGCACTTTCAGAATAATATAGTGACCTATTTGAGGGACTAGTATGGCAATTCGATACCAAAATATTTTAAAATAGCATTTAATTTTCCAAAAGGCGACCAAAATACTTTGAAAGTACAAAAAAATTGTAACTAAAAAAAATTGCGAATGTCACTTTTTGGATTTAGTGTTCTTTAAATAGTGTATATACACCAAAACTAAAACTGATAGCCCAGATAAAACCAGACCAAATGCGGAAATTCCCATATCGGTTGTGCTGCCAACTCCCGTGTAATACGGGTGTTTTTGTCAGAGTTTGGATGTTTTTGCTCATAATTTAGACAGATCTTTAAAAAGTATATCCACATGTAATTTTGCATTTATAGTTGTAATTTTCAGTTATTTGCCTAGAATAATATTGCATGAATAATAAATTATTTGTTTCAGTTACCAGTAAACGATATATTTATTATAAAATGATTGTTTTATTTTTGCTACAATTTTACAAATTTAATACGATTTAAATAGAACTACATTGGTGCGGGGAATTTTCAAAACATGTTACAATAGCTATAAAGGCATGATGGTGCAGACCGCTTTAATCTGACGCGTCAAGGTCATTAAAACTAAACGTTAAATTTGACAGTCTGTCGCATCTGGTCTGGTTTTATCTGGGCTGATAGTAAAGAAATTCGTTTTAGGCATCAAAATACTTTATTACGGTATTAACAAAAATAGGTATATACATGTAAAATGTTTAAAAGGATATAAATGTTACAGGTTTTTTTTATAATTTGCCATCTTCTGAGAGCCATTTTTTTAAAGCTACACGACAATTTTTATATGAAAGTTGTAGGATTTTTCGTAAATATTTACATGGCGGTAAATTCGCTGCTTTAAATGGAACACACTGTATTTTTTAACATTTTTCAAAAAACAAAATAGTTATTTGTAAGGAAAACATTTTATTGACTTTACGACAAATAAATATTAATAAAATGCTTTTCACTGAAGAAGAAAAACTGAAAATAATTCAATTTTATTAATAAGAAAATCCAAGCAGATTGATTCCTGACGTCTCTAGAATAAAACAAAAATCTTGGTATTATATCCATTTTGTGCTTGAGAAGCACCATCCGTATAAAATTAGACTGGTGGAGTTGTTAACTGACATAACTCACAATCATTTTAACTACCGCTTCCAATTCTATGAGGATATGCTGTGGAGATTGCAACAAGATAGTCCTTTGTTTGAAAGGATTTTGTGGTCAAATAAAGCTTGTTTTTCCACAGCCGGCATGGTCAATAGAAAGAATGAACCCTTTTGGGCAACAAAAAATCCTCATATTCTATTATATGAACGAAAGAAGCAGAGTCGGAAGTCGTTGCATGTGTGGTGCAGCATTTTGAGAGACCAAATTATTGTTCTAATTTTTATTGAGGGTATTTTAACAGGGGAACGGTATTTAAATTTATTACATGACGAGATAGAACAGCATCTGGAGCAGCTTCACATAAATATCTATAACAAAATAATTTGGCACCAAGATGAAGCACCACCACACAACATCCGAGATGTCACAAATTTTTTTAACACTCGATATGGGTTGTGGATCGGTAAACATCGTAATATTCATTGGCCAGCCAATAGTCCGGACCCTACACCATTGGATATTTTCTGTGGGGATATTTAAAACATAAAGTTTTAATAGAACGGACAATATAGACGAATTGCGGCAAAAAATAGAAGACGAATTTGCAATTTTAAATACAGAATGTGCCATTTTCATTACCAATGCTATCAGGGAATTGGAAAGATTTTCCAAAATTGCTTGGATATTGGAGGGGGTCACGTGACATGTGGTTAAATGGCTAATTTATAAAACACTAAAATATTATGTTCCA
Source organism: Kuschelorhynchus macadamiae (assembly GCA_030620095.1). NCBI lineage: Eukaryota > Metazoa > Arthropoda > Insecta > Coleoptera > Curculionidae > Kuschelorhynchus > Kuschelorhynchus macadamiae. Next base: position 39,071 of record JAUTXW010004610.1, read on the forward strand.
TTGGTTTTTTTGTTAATTATTAGTCGGTATTCATTAAAAATATTTACGATATTTTGTATAATAATGTTACTAATTTTTTATGGGTAAAGCGATTTTGTTATCTTGGAATTGCATGACGGTGAATTTGTCATATGTGGCAACTTAAAAGCTGAATAAGTAAAAAGCTACTGTCAAAAAATTCAGGGTAGTATCTTTAAAATGACAAAGTTAATAGTGATTTCTTGATTTTCCGATCGTCATTTGTTTTTAAATTTACCGCTGTGTAAATGTTTATGAAAAATCCAACAACTTTCATATAAAGATTTTCTTTGTAGCTTAAACAAAAGGCTCTTAGGGGTGTCAAAATATAAAAATACCCTGTACAGGGTGTCCCATTTTCGTAGGTTTTACGGGGTTTCCAGCTTATGAGTAGAGATAGAGAGATGCGGTTTTCGCGACACCGTGCTACTTTTCGATGAAACTAAAGAGGCCGCAAACAGATTTGCCCTAACCATTTTAGTTTCCGTGCTACAGGGTGATTTTGAAAATTTGTCATTTTCGGACACCCCCTGTAACTCAGCTATCGTAAAATATATTTAAAATGTTTCAACTGGTGTTTATAGATTTTTTCACGTAGAATTCAGTGGCGTACTCAGATTTTTGCTGAGAGTCATAGTTTTTGACATATTGGCATAACCTACTATTTTTTAAATGGGACACCCTATATATTATTTTTTCATCTTATTCTTCGTGTCGAGAGCTTTTCAAAAACATACCATAAGTCATATTTATTTTCATAAATAACATGAAAAAATGCATTTTTCTTTAAACGGATTTATGGCATAGCAGATCAATCGAAATAAGAGAAGGTGGCTGTGGAGCCATGGAAAAAGTTAACAAATATTTATTAACGAAATAACAAAGTAACAGCATCAGAAAAAATTAGGAAGTAGGTAAAAGGTAATAATTATAATTTCATTAAAACTACAAATATTGTTCAAATTGTAGACCATTATGTGTCCTACAAGTGTGACAAACTTTAAAAATTCTTTTTAATGCATTTTCTATTGTAAATGACTGTTTTTGTAACTCTGCAAAAGCGTTTTAGGTGGCCATTCTTAGTTGTTCTAAGTTTTCGTATCGCCTTACATAAACCTTGTTTTCTAAATAACCCCACAAAAAGAAATCTAAAACTGAGAGGTCAGGGGATCGTGGTGGCCATCGAACAGGTCCGTGTGTTCCTATCCATCTTCCAGGAAAATGGTCGTTAAGCCAGTTTTGACTTATTCTGGCATTGTGGGCTGGAGCTCCGTCTTGCTGGAAATAAATCCTATTTAGTTGAGCCAAGGGAACATCATCCAAAATTCCTAATGCGTCTTCTAGGATTCGCACGTAACCAATCGAATTCAGATTTCCTTCATATATTTGGTAAACTATTTTTCGGTTGAAAATAAAACAGGAGACATTGAATCCAAATCTGACCTGACGCTCCCTAGGAAAAATAACATGGTTGTTTTCTTGACTCCAAAATCGCGTGTTGTGTCTATTTAAAATCCCTGAACTAGTAAAATGTGCCTCGTCTGACCAAATAATCTTTTTTTCAAAATCGATATCTTCTGCCTTCATATTTATAAACCAATTGCAGAACTCCAATCTGCGCTCTGCATCATCAGGATGCAGATGATGCACAAGTTTGTATTTATAGGGTTTGAATTTGTGCTTTTTCAAAATTTTCTGCACTTTGGTTTTCGGTACACCCGCCTCTTCGTCTATTTTCCTGCAAGATGTTTCAGGAGCTGTCTGAACGAGGGCTAAAACGTTGACCTCAGATTCTTCGTTGTCTTTATTGTAAGTTCGCGATCGAGGCTTGTTAAAAGATCCATATTGGCAAAGATTATTTTTAATTTTTTGAAAAATTCTTTTTTCTGGTTGTCTTCTCTCGGGATATCTAAGATAAAATAAAGCGAACCAATAAAGTCAAAATGCAGGAAGATAAAAAAGAACTAACCTGTTCAGATAAAGCTCTGCCGCCTGATCTGCATCTTCATTAGACAATATAAAACACGCGTTCATATCATATTTCTCAAAATATTCAAATTTTTGATTCTGAGCCATATTAAAAAACAATAATTATAATAGACGTCAAAAAAAATTTAAACGCAATAATGCCAAAAATGACAGCAGTAATGGCTGCCTGATCATATTTTTGTTGGCGTTGCCATGGCTACCACAGCCACCTTCTCTTATTTCGATTGATCTGCTATGCCATAAATCCGTTTAAAGAAAAATACATTTTTTCATGTTATTTATGAAAATAAATATGACTTATGGTATGTTTTTGAAAAGCTTTCGACACGAAGAATAAGATGAAAAAATAATATATAGGGTGTCCCATTTAAAAAATAGTAGGTTATGCCAATATGTCAAAAACTATGACTCTCAGCAAAAATCTGAGTACGCCACTGAATTCTACGTGAAAAAATCTATAAACACCAGTTGAAACATTTTAAATATATTTTACGATAGCTGAGTTACAGGGGGTGTCCGAAAATGACAAATTTTCAAAATCACCCTGTAGCACGGAAACTAAAATGGTTAGGGCAAATCTGTTTGCGGCCTCTTTAGTTTCATCGAAAAGTAGCACGGTGTCGCGAAAACCGCATCTCTCTATCTCTACTCATAAGCTGGAAACCCCGTAAAACCTACGAAAATGGGACACCCTGTACATAGCCCTAGGCTGATAGTATATTTACTTGTGGGGCTCTTCTAAATAATAAAAAAATCTATAAAAAGTTAAGTGCTTAAACCATCAAAATATTTAATAAATGCGAGTAATTTATTTCATTAATAATATTATATTATATTATATTAATAATCACATATACTTACTTCATCTATTACAAAATAAAACTTTGAATTTAGGATACGGCCAGGAGGATAAAAGTTACCGAAATACTTAAATTTCATAATATAGTTTTAAACGTTTCGAAAATATTTAGGAAAGACCATCTTCAGAGTGGCTCATTCTCGGGGATGTAGCCCCTAACTGCTTTTATGACATAGATTACTCTATTAAAAATATTGACCCTTAATTCCGGAACAGCTTGTACATATGTGGCACTAAATTACTATGTGAGTGACGCTTTAGTATTCTCAAAAAAAAAAGAAAGATTTAATAGGAGATGCGTAAGTAAAATTAACATTCGGAAAGGCAAAATTGTTTTTACTTTTTTTTAAAACGTCCTTGGAAAGGCCAAAACGACGAAAAGAGTAGTCTTTTTGATAAGAGTTTTTATCTTAGAGAAAAAATTCTTGAAAAAATGCGAATTATAAGAAAAAAATTAATAAAAAAAGAAAAAAATCGGATATCAAAATTTTCAGTAATTAGTTTTTTCTAAGAACTCATTTACTGAGTGCGTACAGGGTGTTCCCGTATATTTTTCGACCCACCTAGAGAGTTTATTTGAATAGATACGGAAATGTCGTAAATACAAAAGTTGTTGGGTTTTTTATGAAGATTTCGAATAATTTATCATTAGAGCGAAAATTTTATTGGAAATGTCAAATGTTGACAGTTTGTCAGTTTTTTTAAATGAAACACCCTGTATATTAAATCATATTTTTGAAGATATATAGAAAACCAAAACTTAGTTGTTTAAGCTAATATTATTATTTACCTACTTTATATTATCGATTTTTTATGGTATTGTTTCTCTCCACTATTCTAACTATTCGCTTAAGTGTTTTTCTTTCATTCAATTGTTTAACGATGAAACCGTCTATGATATTCGTTACGAGCTATCGATGCATATTTACCATGTAAATAAAATAATTCTATCATGTCGAGTTTCTCTTCTTCGGAATAACCCATCGTCCAACGTATTAAATATTAAAAATGCTTGTAAATAGATACTTCTGACCGGTAAACGTCAAAAAGGCGTCGTTCATTGCAATTGTCTTGACCATGGCTCACTATGTTTTAGCGCAAATTACCTTACCATTTCCTTAATGTTTAAATGCTTATATATCCAAAATTAAAAGTAAATATATTTGAAATTACAAAAAAAAGATCTTCAAGAATATGTTTTAATATACAGAGTGTTTCATTTAAAAAAACTGACAACAAAATTTGACATTTCCAATAATATTTTCGCACTTATGATATAATATTCTAAATCCTCATAAAAACCCAACAATTTTTGTATTTACCACATTTCCATATCTATTTAAATAAACTCTCTAGGTGGGTGGAAAAATATACGGGAAAACTCTATACATATAAATTCAAAATAATTTCAGATTTGCAAATTCTCGCTCTTGATAAAGTTCGTGTAAAAAAAACTAGTTTGTCTTATCGCTCGTACATACCAGACCAAAGCAACCCTTACAACACACATTCCACAAAAATATTAACGAAACAAAAAAACAAAGCAAAAAGTAAAAACCCGTTTGTAAAAAAATCAATTTGTTTACAGATTATAGCCATTTAAATTTTATTTAGTTTAAATGTTAAAAATTGCACTTCAATGGCACAGTATTATAGATCAGAGGATATTTTTTGAGCAGGAAAAAGAGAATTCTTAAATATTGCATTTTCAAATAGGCGTTTATAGAGTGGCCTCCCAGATCTCCGGATATTACACCCTTAGATTATTTTATGGGGCAATTTAAAAGCCAAGGTCTATGTCACCAGTCCTGAAAATCTGGAAGACATAAAGGCAGCGATTCGCGCAGAGATGCGCTTGATTACGCTAAAAGTTTTAGGAAAGGTAACAGAAGACCTACCATCTGTTGTGCATTTACTAATAGGTTAATAAGGCTCATTTTAGACAGTTGTTACGCTAAATAAGTGACATTACAGTTTCTATGTTATTGTTAATGTAATTGTTCATTAAATAGTTAAAAATTAATTTATATTAAGTTTCTGACACCTGGTTGAACAGATGTAAAAAATATTTTTTACTTAACAATTTTTGGGCGTATTTTTGGATTGTAGAGAAATCTTATTCCCAGATCCGCTTTAAGCAGCGTTCCATTTAAAATCCCCATTCTGTGTAGGATATTTCAAGGGCGTATTCGGATGCTTTATTTTCTTTATTTCGCATGAATCAAAAATACTCATTTTCGAACATAATGAAAAGGGAAACAGACATGCATGTGAATGTGCAATTCTTATTGCATTTTACGGGATACGATTAATCAAAGGTTTCTCTAATTGCTTTCCATCATAGGTGTCTGTTTTTCCCTTCTATAATAAATTAGCTCATGTACGAGAAGTATTTTGTTCATTTAAGTGAACCGCTTACTGAATGGAGGCGCACCTCCATAACAGATTGGCAATTTGATGCGATAAACGCGGTTCGATCGTTTGCAGGTCTTTTTTGAATAGTCGGGACTTTTTAAAACGGAAACGGGCAATTATTTAGTCCAGCTGGTATCTAATCTGGTTTATTTAGAGCAATAAATTTTATATACATATACCGATAGAGATTTTTACTTCCCTCGTAAAAGTGGATATAATACCACTAGGGATAAATTTTTTTGCTTAGAAATTTTGTGGGTTTGCATTAGTGCCACGAGCGATATTGCCTAAAAGCAAACAACTTGAGTAAATAAAAATCAAATATCAAGCATTATAAGACAAAAATAATCTAAGAAGCCATACAAATTAAAAAACAGAGTGATTTAAATAAAAGGAACGAATCATTAAAACTACCAACAGTATGGAGGAGGATAGTCGAGAAATCTAAAATTACAAAAAATCAAACAGAATTAGCACAACAGCAACATCAGATATAATCTTCGGCTTCGGGTGGGGGTATAAAAGGAAGCTTCGCAGTCACTAACATTTTAGTCTTTACTTGGACGCGAGAAAGAATATATATTAAAAAATACATAAGAAACTTCAAATGGAACTCTTGAAAAGGTTTTGTGTATGCAACCAGTTTATCGTATTTTTGTTAGTTCTGCAACGATCCACATAAATTGGGTGTATGTGAGTTTTATTTTGTTGACACAAATTTTGGTAATGTGAAAAATCTATAAATCTCACAGGGTATGTGATCTACATTTTTCTGAATATAATCGCATGCCAGGAATGAAAACCTCTTTTCCAATAGAAAGTTATAGGATATCAAAACTTAATGCTTTTATTGAATTATACTGATTTAGAAGGCTTGAGGTTTTCATGTTTATAGGCTTGCCATAGAGTACATATCAAATCAAACAATAACAACACATGTAAATTATTTTTAGAAACTGATGTACCTAGTTCAACAAGCAACAAACCGACTAGAAAAGGACATTATTCTGCTGAAAAATATGTTAAACAAGAATTAAATTCCTAGAACCACAACTAGAATGTAGTGTTACCCGAGGAAATAAGAGTTGTTGTAGGAGGTAGGTATTACCTAATAGTTAATAACAAAAAACAGGTAAATGTGAGTGATGTGCATAAAACTGTATACAACTAAATAATTTTGCTAACACTGGCCTTTAATAATCATTTAGATATACCAGCTAGCCCAAAACTGGGGACTTCCAGAGACTTGTTTACCCTCAAAGAATGTAAGAAGCTTTTTTTTAATAGTCATTATTTTTAAATATAGTATTTATTTGACACTCAAAGTTCAATGCAATTCATGCAGTACATTTAGGTTATATCGCACATAATACTTGGGATCGTGAGGTCTGCTAGAGCTATAATAATGGTTTTTTTTTGGGATTATTGAACTTCACAAAAGAAAGTAAATTTATTTTTATATACTGCAAAGGTTTTTTAATATGAAATATAAAGGGTGAGCCAAAAACTCTTGAGAATGATAAATTCACTTCCTTCTTGCCTTAACTCTTTATTTAATTGGACAATTACATATATCATGCGTATGCTATAAAATGTAACTTAAGAATTTATGTGTGTTGAGTTGGTTCAGCTAACAATAAGTCAGTCCTGGTCTTTGCTAGATCAAAATACTATATTTAATTCAACAGAATTTCTTTTAAATAATGCTCTTTTGGGTATGTAAAATACATTAACATGAAAAACTTGCTAAAGTCCATCCAGTAGGCGTAGGGTGTACTATTATAAATATTATTATAATTTCTCGTTTATTTATAGTTACATCTGTAATTATATTGTGTATGATAGTATATAAGGGAATGTACTCTAAGGGAGCTCATAACCATAAGAGATTTAGCAAGGGTTAATTCAGAGAAAAGTTACGCAATTTTGTTTTTAATTACTTTGTATCTTGTACCATTTGTAGTTCACTTGTTTATTAAGTACGTATTTGTAAATAAATAAATTTTAGTTTAGTTCGACAGTTTTATCTATCTGTAATGAATTTTTTTTTAAATCTAGGTTTTAAAAAAATAATAATAGCGATAGATATGCTAATATACAATGGTAAATAAAACACAAACATATGGTGCACGACAAAATATTTTTTATAATGTAATGACTTATAAGTTAAAAACTGATAATCCCTAGAGCATTTCTTGTATCAGATCACACTTTATTAATGACGTACATGACCACTACTTATATACATTTTAAAAGACTTCTGATTTTTTATTGTGAGATCAAATTATAGTTTTGAAATAAAACAGGCAAGATTTCAAGAAAAATGAGTATTTATTTCCTTATGGAGTAGGTGATTTTTTCTATTTGCAATGAGACATTTGGTGGATCTAAAGGAAAAACGGCCTTTATTTATGTATCACCCTGTATCTTTGTAGTGTATTATTATATTACCAAATGATAATTAATACAAGGTCAGTAAAAAGGTCGAAACTTATGAAAACGATATAAATATATTTTTTTTTATTCGAATGTTTTCTGTTTATAGATATACGTTTTAAAATAAAAACAAATTTTTAAAATTATGCCATAATTTTTTGATTATATGGTTTAAACCTATATTAGTTTTTGGGACTTAGGGATAAGTCAGGATACAGCATCAAGTTGGGACAAAAATACTGTATATAACTATCTCTTTTTCCCTAGGAATTTAGTTCCTTGTCCCGAAACATAAAAAACGGTTTTAGGTGTTTGAACCATATTTTTAAAGAATTATTCCATCCCAATAGAAAACTTTCAATTTATTAAAAATACTCTATTTCCCAGGTTTGGTCCTTTTTATTTGCCATGTATTGTCAAAAAAGTGCTAATAAATTAATACACTACAAAGTTAGACGGTGACACATAAATAAAAGCCGTTTTTTCTTTAGACCCATCAAATTTAAAAATTATTTGAAATGAACGCGCGCATTTAGTTTTAACCAATTCGCGATAGAAGGCGTCATCGCTGCCATCGGTTTGTACAGTTAACTGAAGGAAAAAAAGTTAGGCATCTCGTAACTTTTGCAACGACCCGAGGTATGGCGCCGCAAACTTTACAACAACTCGAAGCACGGCAGTTTCCATTATATTGTGAGTGTTATGTGAGCAAGAAAGCTTCGAAAATATCAAATGCGATTTTGACGAAATATCAGCAAAATTGTTTTTTTCAGAACAAAGTAGTGAACGGATGTAGGAATGAAAAACAGTTGATCGGTAAGTACAGTCCGGTCACTCAATTTGTGGTTGTCGTTTTTAAAAATATGTTTTGGGAGGCAATTGTTGAAGGGTAACTTATCCACTCGCAGAAGGTTCAAACGGCTAGCTCTTGATGAATTTAATCACGATGAGATTGTATCCATGTAGCATTTCGGTTATGCTTTTTTGGTTTTTTTCAGATGTTCGACCAATACTCGGTCAAGTGCTCTTTCTGGGCAGCATCTTCTCAGTATTGGTTTGATCTTTGGTGTTATTGATATCCCGATAGAACTGTCTTTCGTTGGCGTTGAAACGCCAGTTTTGTCGTTTTCTATGTGAGCATTTGTTGTATCTCTGCAGACATTCCGTTTTAGTTTTTAGTTTTTGCTTTAGTGTTTCCTGATAGTCATCTAGTTTTTGTTGATGATTGAGATCGGTGTGTTTTGTACTTATCTTCTTAATACGCGTTTTAAGTCTGCTCGAAGGTTGTTCATTCTTCCGAAATTATGTGAATCTTCTTGGTTCCTGTCTCAAATCAACAATTGTCTGTTTTTCTGCCATATGGGTTTTTGTTGGTGTGTAGCCTTTGCCTGTTTTCTTCTGGGAATGCACTCGAGCTTCTCAAGGGGGTCATACTCCAAACTAATCTCTGCTAGTATGGTGTTAAAAATCTTGAGGATGCTGTGAGTCTTCCGGCTAGTTCTAAGTTTGTGGAGCTTTGGTCTTTGAGTTGGATCTAGGCCGTTAAACTCGGCAACAACTTTTTAAAGTTCGGTGTATACTGATATTTTTCTATTATCCTGGATGTTGTTAGTTCTGCCAATGATGTCTTGTCCTGTTACCATTATTATTATTATTTCTCCACCTTGTTGTCTCACAGCAGCCATGTCAAACTCAAAGTCACTGGTGGGCCAAAAGCATGAAGACCATCGACTAAGTGGGCCGCAAAACCTTATATTAAAAAAGACAAACTTCTGAAAATCTTGAGAAAAAGTACTATTATAGGACAAGTCTGTTTATTAAATTTCCAATAAAAAGGACATTACAAAAAACTACAAACATTAAATTCTTTTGCCAGATATTTGACATCTTTTGTCTTTAATTAAGTTGACTATTTGTGACGCGAATTTATCGGCGGAAATAACTTTTAAAACTGCATCCAAGTGTGCCTCCGTCAAACGCGATCTTGCGGGAGATTTGTTTCCTTTCATCAAAGAAAATAGTTGTGCACACTTATAGGTACTTCCAAACATTAATAGGATTTTACAGGCAAATTTTCTCATAAAATTCGAATGTACCAACACTATCATATTTTTGTTTTAAATGGATCTGACACTGAATCTCAATTACTTCCATTTGCAAGTGACGGGAAACTTTATCAATATCGATAGTGAAAAGACCAGTTAATAGAGAAAAATTGTTTTCTTGGGTCTTAAAATCCTGAAAACGCTTCTCAAATTCTGCCAGAAGGCTTCTCATTTTCTCTGAAGATATTTTGTATGATATTGGGACACTTGTGCTTTCCTGATATGTCTTGCAAGTCAGAAAATGTGACAGATTATCCTCTGCTAACTGTTTTTCCCACAACATCATCTTACACTTGAAAGCTTTCACATGATCATGCATATCCGTAGTAGCTTGACCTGGTCCTTGCAATTTCGTATTTAGGTCCGACAAGTGTTTTGTGATATCTACCATAAATGAAAGATCTTGTAAAAAAGGTACATCGCATATTAAGCTGACATCTTCTTTTGTTTCCATGAAAAAGCATATTTCTTCTTTGGGTTTTCAAAACCGGTCGAGTACCCTAGAACACGAAAGCCATCGCACCTCTACATAATATGGTAAACCAGTGTACTCACTTTGTAAATCACGTAAAACTGCAGAAAACTGTCGCTGATTAAGGGTTCGTGATTTTATGAAGTGTATAATTTTTTTCACTGACTTTAAAACACTTTCCAACTTGATCACTTTTGAGCATAAAACTTCTTGGTGGATTATACAATGAACATGATGAAAATCTGGTTTGTCACTGCTCGTTTCTCTGGTCTTTTTAATATTTTAACGGAGCCATTTTTTACTCCAGTCATTGAAGGAGCTCTGTCTGTTGCAATGGAACACAGTTTTGACAAATTTAAATTGTACTTTTGCAGAGGTCTATAAAGAGCATTGAAAATATCCTTCCCAGCTGTTGTATCATGCAATGGTACTAATTCCAGTAATTCTTCACACACATTGATATCTGTATCAACCGCACGAAGAAAAACAGCGAGTTGCGCCACACTACACACATCCGTACTTTCGTCACAGGCAATAGAAAATGCAATGAAAGAGTCTGCGGCCTTTACAAGGTACTCTTTTATAAATTCACCTTCAACAAATGGTTTTACGTGTTTCGTGATCAACTTCGACAGCACGTAGCTCGCTTGAAGGACAGATTAATTTTCTTGCTTTGGACGTGTAAACATAAGCTGCTGATCTTTTAACCGTGATTTTAACTTATTTAACTTTTCGTCTCTGACCATGCTTGTATATTTGTTTAACATAGTTTTATGAATATCATAGTAACGTTTTATATTATATAATTTTGGGACACCGACTGTACTGTTACAAATCAAACAAATAATTTTTTCTTTCACTTCACAGCAAAAAAACTCTAATACCCATTTTTCTTGAAAGATACGTTGCTCATCTACAAGTTTCCTCTTACTTCCACTTGGTTTTGAAAGAGACATGTTAAAAACTCTATCCGAAATAAATTGTAATAAGTACTGTCAAGTGTTGTAACAATAAGTGCGAAACTAAACTCGAAACTCTGTCGCAACTGACTCATAATTGACTAAACACTGAACTCAATCGAACACGGCTTATATACAGATTGTGATTTCTCGAGTTCTTCCCAGAATGTTCAGATAGCGTCATCTGTGTTTTTGCGCGATAGAATTTCATGGAACAAGCCAGATAACGTTTGGCTTTAGGTTTTAGGTCGAGTATGTGTAGTTCATTCTCCTAAACATAGATGGCACTATGTACAATTGTACATTTTATTATACCAATCGTTGTTGCAGCGGCGCGCGCTTTTAAAAACGGCTTTCAACTTGTTCGCGGGCCGCATTATGTGGCTGTTTTCAAAACTGTCTCACAGTATTCCTGTGGTTGCATTTTATACTGACGGGATTATACCTATATATTATTATTATTATTATTATTATTATTATCATAACGCAATACAAAATTTCGTTTGAAAGTTCGTTATAATCTTCTTACTTAATTTTGTTACAAAGTCATAAAAAGATCAATAAAACTCACCGACCAATAAAAAAGTTACTGGACATCAAAAGTAACCAGAATTTTGACCATATACAATGTATTGCCTGGGAGTATATTTATATCGGAATGTAACTGCTATATGAAAACTTATACAATAGCATCAAAATGACATTCCTAAAATATAAAACAGATAACTATAAATGACCAACTTTAAAATGTTCGAGCTATGTTGTTGCGAAAGGGCACATGTTATATAAAATGAGAGAAAGCTGACATCGAACAAAACATTCGACTAATTCTAGGATGCCATGGATGAGTTAATTTAATATAGCTCTATGCCCGGAATGCGAATGGGAAATTTTAGCAAAAATGGGACCGAGAGTTGTGAACTTCGATTAATCTAGCGAAAATTGCCAATAGAACAGAGCGCTCCGTGTAGTTTGAACAATATGTTATTCTCTCTCCGATATTTTTCGTTCGACAATATAAAGTTGTTGACAGGCCACTGGATTCCATATGGAAATTGGGAAAGCCAATATCGTCGATTTTACTTTGCCCTTTTGGCTGCTAAGTTTCTTATATTCAGTGGAACAAAAAATTACTTCCCAAAGACTTTTTATTCATTTAAATTTTGTTTTATTAGAGAAATACGGTATATAAACAGGGTATTTACAGGGTCTGTCCAAAATACTATAGATATAAGCAATTTTAATGGGGCCGGGAATCTTTTTGTTTTCGGAAAGCAAATTCTTGAACTAAACCTTTTTTATCTTCACATTTTTGAACCTATTTCCTGCACTTATCAATTAATAACTCCACGTGTATAATTTTCGGGACGATCGGACTTTGACACGATATTGGTATATGTACAGGGTGTCCAAATTTCGATGGTTTTACGGGGTATCTCGCCTATTTGAAAAGATAGAGACTTGCGGTTGTCGTAACATTGTGCTCGATTTTTGTGAAACTAAAGATGCCGCAAACAAAAATTTCCCAGCCCGCTTCGTTTCAGAAATACAGGGTGATTTTTGAAAATACTGCATTTTGGGACCCCCCTCGTAGCTCGCTTACCGTTTGAAATAACAAAAAATAAAAACTGCCTATTACGTAGTTTTTTACGTAGAATCCAGTGGCGTAGTCAGATTTTTTTTATCACCTACCATTTTTAAGTTATTTGCCAATATTATGTTTTTTTAAATGGGACACCCTGTATATTGGTTTACAGCTCGATAGGGTTTTTTTTAGATTTTCAAATATATATAATTTGTGGTATTTTTTTTTTAAAACAAACTCAATTTTGATATTTTAGGGAAATTTAAACAAAAATCAAAGTGGTCATGGATAAACAAATAAACAATTGTATATGAATTGTTTATTACCTGTCAAGTTTTGATAAGTAATACCTTATTTTTGAGTTTTTACCTCGGTTCTTACATTTTTTAATATTTATTTACTCATTTATTTATTTCCCATTTATATTTTCTTTATTGCTAAAAATGGCTGAAAAGCGAAGTTATGAAAATTTTGAAAAGTATGATATGTCAGTTTGTTACATACAGTCAAATGAAAATAATGTTGAAACTGCCGCCCTTTATTATATTTATATATTATTTATTATTATATATTATTTATTTATTATAAGCTCCTCGTCATGTTGTGATTGGCTTTCAAGAAAACAGAAAAGGGAAAATTGTTAAAGATATGAGTAAATTTGACAATATTACCTTGTCAAATATTAGAGTATATTTAAATTCTGAAAGATATCCTTATCACGATTTGTACTTAAATTTCGAAGAAAACAAATTTTCTGCTTTATACGAAATGTTTGCCAACTTTAGACAGTCTTACTATGGTGTTCCAAATGAACCCATTTTTAATCCTGAACAATTCAAAAACATTAGTCCTATTACACATATTGATTGCTCCCATCAAAAAGAAACAATTCAAACGGGATCCGTAGTAATGAGAATTGAATTTGAGACACACAATGCAATTAAAAAAGATACTTCTGCTTATTGTCTTATTTTACATGACAAATTATTTAGCTACAACCCTCTTACTAAAATTGTGAAACAATTATAAACTTTATCCACACTATTTTCATATTTCGATTTAATTTAAAGAAATTTTCAAAAGCTTTTAGTTTTAGTCATGACATCAAAACTACAACTACAAATTGAAAAATTTATTTTTAAAATTAATCAACTGAAAGAAGAAATTGCAAATTATTCAATTAAAAAAAGTCTCATTAAAAAATTTGCTGCTTTGAAAATATGAGATTGGTTATAGATATTCAAGGATTCAAGGATGAAAAAAATAAATTTATACCGAAAGAGCTTGCAGCTTTTGATGGTTATGAAATGACTCATTACATTTTTAAAAAGCCTTTTCCAATGGAGTTTCTTTCACCTGATTGTCACAAGCAGGCGGTATGGTTAACGAAAAATTATCATTGTATACATTGGAATAATGGATTTACTCCATTACATCATTTCCCAAAAATAATTGAAACACTTACGAAGAAAGCAGATTTTGTTTTTGTAAAAGGAAGCGAAAAAAAGGATTTTATACAGAAATATTCTAAAAAGCATGTGATTGAAATAGATGAACAACCAGCGCTAAAGCTAATGGAACCAAAATGCTTCTATCATTCAAAATCACCTTGTATGTGTGCTTTGACAAATGTGTTATTTTTATATGACAATTGTTTTATGAATGAATAAAAATATAAAAAAAAACTTAATTACCTTTTTATTTTGCATTAACCAACCATGATTGAATACAATTAATATGATACCTTAAATCTAATTTTCTAAATTCATTTAAAAGTTCATACTCATTTTTATATTTTAAATAATCATTACAAAATTTAGCGGCTAATTTACATTGTTTCATTCGATCTATATTATTAACATATGCTGACAAATCTTGTGCTTCTGCGTCTTCTTCGCCTACAATTGATAAATATTGGAAATATGCAGCAGATATAATAAACTCTTCATACATTTCAGTAACCATTTGCTCCATTGTAAATATTATTAAATTTATTCTTCCTTTTCAATTTCTTGAAGAATAGTATCCTCGTCAATAAATTGCTTCAAGTCTTTTAAATAGTAACCAAAGCCAATATCTTTTAGATCTTGAATAAGTTGAAAAAAATTTAATGTTTCAATGTATTTGTTGCAACAGAGGGCAGCCTTTACGAATTCCTCAGATTGATTACAATAAAAGTCTATCCACTCCGGACCACTTGCCATACAATATGAGAAATAGGTTTTTGAAAGATTACTAAATTTCTCCTCTAATAATTTAACTGCAATCAGCAACTCAGCCATTTCATTTATTTAACATAATATTTTAAATATGTAGGGGGACGTCTCTTGCGAATAGGATTAACTTTCTTTGATAATAGCTGTTTTTTATCTTCGTATAATTGAAACCTCTTTTGGGTTGCAATAATAGCAGGTATAAATTGGCAATCTTCTCCTATAAGGTGGCTTAATTCTCCTACAAAGTATGATTTCCCAAATGTATTGAAAAACGTAGTAAGGCTTATAATTCCTTCTAAATAATCATCACAACAGTCAATTGCTTCCAAATAATCTCGTTTCAGTGGATAAAACAGCTTGGTGTATTCATCTTTCGAAATCACTTCAAAGAAATTGAGATATTTAACTTTTAACTGTCTGATAGTTGTAGTTAATTTTTCGCGATTACACATAATTCACTTATTACTTGACACATTTTTTCTTTTTGTTTTATACAAAATTGGTGGAAAAATTAAAAAATAACTTTTTACGCAACTCGAGCACAGCTTAGTAAATGTGTCTCGGCATACTAAAATGATCATGATGCACCTATTTATAAGACTTAAGAATGCAAAATCAAATGTGGGAGAACAAAGAGAAAAAATTAAAAATATGATGCGAATGAGAATAAAAGGGGAGGAAGTTAAGAATGAGGGACATGAGAGAGAGGAAGAGGAGGAGGAGGAGGCGCTCCCCTATTATAACTACTCAGGTATGTAGGTATCTAGTTACCTAGTAAAATATATTATAAGGCGTGGTGGGTATATTTATTCGAAGGGGTAGGTGTTTTACTTCTGGGTATTTGAATTAATTTTTCACGGATGCCATTGTCCTAACTATCGCTTTTCTGATAATAATTAAGAGAACAATTAGGATCTAAAAGGTGAAAATAATTTTAGGTATCCTGAGCGACGGCAGCCTTTTGCCACAATATTTTCAAGACTGAAAAAAAATTTGAATGATTATGGAGCGTTTATTGAGCCACGACCAAAATCATATAATAAAGAAAATCTCGAAAATGATGAAAGCAACGTCGTGGCGTATTTCGAGGCGAACCCTTCAGTTTCATGTAGAGCTATTGAAGCTAAAGTCGGTGTTATTAAATCTAGAGCACGGACAGAAATAAAAATTTTTTTCGTACAAAGTAAACATAGTGCAGCACTTGCACCCCGGCGATGCCGAACATCGATTAAATTTTTGCAGTTGGTTCCAATTAAAAGTTAGAGAAAATGTAAATTTTGCAAGGATGGTTATATGGTCTGATGAAGCACGCTTCTCAAGTGCTGGTATTTTTAACAGACAAAATACCAGATACTGGCATCAGGAAAATTAACATTTAATATTTAAGCGGGAGTAACAAGGTCGATTCGGCTTTAGTGTTGCATGCTACATTTTGGGCACACAACTAGTATATTGAATATATGAAGGAGGTCTCTCAGGGGTTCGTTACCTAGAAATATTGCTGGCGGTAATACCGGAGTTGTTGGATAACGTTCCTCTGGCGTATTTAGATAATATCTTCTTTCAGCAAGATAGCGCACCAGCACATAATTCTAATATAGTACGCCCATTTTTGGAAAATCAATTTTCTCAAAAGTGGATAGCTACTAATGGACAGCGTGATCTCCCGATCTTTCGGTGCTGGATGTTTTCGTTTGGGGCTATATACAAGATAAGGTCGATAAAACCCGCTACCGAACAACGGAAGAACTGCGCGAAGCTACCCAAAACGGCATTTCAAGATTTACAAGGGCGATCAATCATATTATTGAATGCTCTTAATCGAATTTCAAAACCGACTGAATTATGTGTTGGGGAAAACGGAAATCATTTTCAGCAATTCTTGTAAATAATAAATAAGAAGTAAACTAAACCATTAAGTATTTGTTTTGCTAAAGCTATTAAAGCTATATTTTAAAGAGTTTATGTTGAATTGTTAAACTGTTGAGTTGATATGTTAAAATTGTTCAATTTAAATTGTTAAATTGTTGAAATGTTATGTCGAAATTGTTAAATTTAAATGATTGAAATGTTGAATTGAATTGTTATTTATTTGTTACTTGTTTTTGATGTTTTCTTAAAATCCTTATTGATGTTTGATAATATATTTATATTACTTAAAAATTTAGTATAAAATCTTAATTGAAACTCCAATTTAAGGTACTTATCTAATTCGATCTAGGTAGTGGAATAGATACAGCAAATATTTAAGATTAAGAATGTAAATTTTAGGCCAACGGATACAGATAAATACCACAAATTATATATTTGAAAAGCTAAGAAAAACCCTATCGAACTGTCAACCAATATACAGGGCGTCCCATTTAAAAAAACATAATATTGGTAAATAACTGAAAAATAGTAGGTGATAAAAAAATCTGACTACACCACTGGATTCTACGTAAAAAACTGCGTAATAAACAGCTTTTAGCTACGAGAGGGGTCCCAAAATGCAGTATTTTCAAAATCACCCTTTATCTGAAGCGGGCTGGGAAATTTTTGTTTACGGCATCTTAAGTTTCACATAAATCGAGCACAGTGTTGCGAAAACCGCAAGTCCCCATCTTTTCAAATAGCCGAGATACCCCGTTAAAGCATCGAAATTTGGACACCCTGTATAAAGTTTTTCTATGGACAGACCACTTGTGTCGAGGATTTCTCCTTGACAAGCCGCTAGCTCATTTATTGGGTTAAACTCCCATATTTAGGTTTATTTAGGTCTTCAAAAAATTAGTCAACAAGTGTTAATGACCATTTTTTTAAATTTTAGCAACATTGTTGGTACGTTTTAATCAGAATATAACATACCATTAGCTGTCACTGTCTCTAACAAGGAGGTTCCCTGGACAGGGTCATCATTTATATTTTGCCACTTATTTTTAGGAATTATTTTTCTTCATAGAAAAAACAGTAAAAATATTCCCTTTCCAAAAAGTTTTGATATGTCTATACTTGGATCGGTACTTTTTGAACTATTCGACTCCAAAATTCCCTCTTGACTGAAATTCGACATACAATATCCTAGTTAATTTAAAAGAAGTCGGGTCTAAGGTGTCTTGATCATAATGTAAAAAATGATTAATATGATTTTAAAGTAACGAAACATTTTATTATAAACAATAAATGCTAAATGAAAATTTATAAAACGACAAATTAATTTAAAAACCATAAATTCTAGTTATTCACATGTCCTCTTTGGTTGGCAAAGCACTTCTCAATATTCTGTAACAATAACAAATAATCAAAGTACAAGAGGTCTAACAACACTACACCACAACTTGTTACGTTCTGGACGCGCGTTTCGCTAACCAAATTAGCATTATCAGCAGATGATATAAAGTAAAGTATCTTAACCTAACCGAGACTATTTATAGGTAAATGTGGTCACACTTGGTTGCACCCGACTGCATCGTTGTCAATTAAAAGATAGAGGGCACTATAGAGAATATGCCCCTGTTTTTATTTAGTGCTTTCTTACCACATGTAACTATTTTTATACTCTTAAATGCATCCAATAATCTATTATAACGTACTGCAACGGTTCACGCTGACGATCCGTTAACCAGTACCATCTCTCTAAACCGCCACCTATCCGGGAAGTGCTAAAGTTTAATTCCTCGGAGATAGAATCCGGCAAGCAGGTTCAAGGCGAGATCAATATCGATAGCCACAAGGCGTTGGCCAATCAAAACATTCCATGTTATAAACCACAAAAAAATTAACGTAAGGAAATAAAACTGGCTGGCAAAGGACAAACGGGACATTTTGAGTCTAGCCACACGCAGCCAAATTAAAAGTTATAATAATCTTAAAGAAAAGAGCATTAAAATAAAAGTGAAGAAAAGAAAATAAAGCTCGTGAAGCCAGCTCCAATTTCAGTTCCAGTTTTCTTATTGTCCAAGTTCAAGTTTCGGAGTTCCAATTCCATTTCCAGTGCAAATTAAAGTCCAAAGCAAGTGTTGAAGTTGGAGG
Source organism: Kuschelorhynchus macadamiae (assembly GCA_030620095.1). Taxonomy (NCBI): domain Eukaryota; kingdom Metazoa; phylum Arthropoda; class Insecta; order Coleoptera; family Curculionidae; genus Kuschelorhynchus; species Kuschelorhynchus macadamiae. The sequence continues at coordinate 58,136 of JAUTXW010004610.1, forward strand.
TCATTTAACCCTTGCCGTTGACCACGAAGCTAATTGACAAAAATCAATAACAGAATCATCTGTCTGAGGAATTTGGTGGCTGAACCTTTAAGATAAGTACCCCATTTAAAAACTGAGCAATAATGTGCAACACTTAATTGGTTTTATTTAGAAAATATTAAATTTAAAATATCAAGCTTCTTTGTATCTGTGAATTTCTTCTTAAAATTTATCATTTTTAAATTAATAAAGGATCATGTATATATAATTCAACATTTTATTGGTTTAGGATACAATTAGTAAATATAAGTAAGATCAGCGTTTGACCAAACATTTAGGGTAGTAATAAATTTAATATGTACCAAGATATTTACAGTAATTTGTGACTGTTTCTTTTATATCACACATATCTTATACCTATTTGTTTTTTTTTGGTGTTTTTTTATAGCAATAGACTTGGAAAAATTCACTCAGTTGTTTTTTTTTATATAGTTAAATTTATCCTCTCAATATAACAGCCATCGAACTGTTACAGTACATTTTTAATCAGCTTAAGATTATTTATTCCTATTTGGTGATTGTTTTCCATAGCATGTTGGGTAACGCTTGACTTTTCTGTTCTTCCGTATGTTAAATGTGCCATGTGTTCCTTAAAACGAATGTTTATGGAGCGTTTAGTTTGCCCAACATATTTTAGATCGCAAGCATTACAGCTAATTTCTAAAAGCCACTCCTCTCCTTCAAGTCGACTTTATCTTTAGGGTTTCCAAGAAGATTTTTCAAACTATTCTCCATTTTGTAGGCTACTCTAAAAACTAAGTTTTTAAATACTTTTTCTAGACCTCTCGTATATCTGCGATCATATGGGATTACTATGAACTTATTGGGAGCCTCAGATGCTTGAAGAGTATTGGCAATTTTTAACATTTTCGTATACTTATGACTATTTATTAAATTATGTACAAAATTATCATTATATCCATTACTTTTAGCTATATTTTTAATCCTATTCATTTCGTTGTTACAACGTTCTTTACTTAGTGAAAAATTAACTAACCTGTGAGTTAAGAAATGAAATGCTGCCATTTTGTGTTGACGGCAATGAAATGAGTCGGATGTTATATATCTATCAGTATTAGTAGATTTACTATAAATATCAAATTCTAATTTATCGTTATTTCTAATAACTAACGTGTTAAGAAAAGGTAATTGCCCATTGGTCTCCTTTTCTTACGTACAATTTATGGAAGGATATTTATTGTTTAATGTTTTTAAGAAAGTGTCCAAATTTTCTGTTTTAGCATCAAAAATAGCAAATATATCGTCTACGTATCATACCACATCCTTGGGAAATACTTGAGTTCTTTTTTGTATTGGGTTTCTAATCTACCCATAAACAAATTTGCAAGGAACGGAGATAGGCAATTGCCCACCTCAGTTCCCTCAAGTTGTTTATAATATTTATTTTTGAACTGAAAAAAATTTTGATTCATACGTAATTTTGTGAGAAGTAAATATTTATCAATAATTTCTTTCTTTGATATACCACACCCTTGGGAAATACTTGAGTTCTTTTTTGAATTAGGTTTCTAATCTACCCATAAACAAATTTGCAAGGAATGGAGATAAGCAATTGTCCACCTCAGTTCCCTCAAGTTGTTTATAATATTTATTTTTAAACTAAAAAAAATTTTGATTCATACGTAATTTTGTGAGAAGTAAATATTCACCAATAATTTCTTTCTTTGAGGAATATTTACTTCTCACAAAATTATGTATGAATCAAAATTTTTTTCAGTTCAACAATAAATATTATAAACAACTGATGGGAACTGCGATTGGCAATTGCTTATCCCCGTTCCTTGCAAATTTGTTTATGGTAGATTAGAAACCTAATTCAAAAAAGAACTCAAGTATTTCCCGAGGGTGTGGTATAGATACGTAGACGATATATTTGCTATTTTTGATACTAAAACAGAAAATTTGGACACTTTCTTAGAAACATTAAACAATAAATATCCTTCCATTAATTTAAATAAATAAATAAATAAATAAATAACGACTTTATTGCAATTAATTAATGATTAAATTAATAATTACAAAGGCGGAGTCTAGCCTAACGGCCATTCATACTCCACCTGAAAAAATAACTATTTTAGTAATAAATATTACAGATTATAGTGAAAAAAAAAAGAATAAAATAAAAACGAACATGAACTTACTGGCGTGAAAAAAGGTGATTTTTAAAAACGTAGCCAAAAGTACACCTATGAATCAAGCCAATAATGTTACTGCTCAAAGAGTTAAATTCCTTGACGGCATTATATGTGAAGGTACGCCGAAACATGGCTGTCTTGTGGTGTGGCATGGTAAGTTTTACAAGGTTTCTTAAATTAAGCGTATGTACATTTTCTCTAAAAACTAGCTTATCACGTAAATATTTGGGAGTAGATGTATTAAATATTTTAACAGTAAAAATAAGAAGATGATACACAAATAGATTATTATATGGTCATATTTCCTTAAATTACACACAAGTCGGCAACATGTATTTTGGATTTTCTGTCGTCTGTTTGAAGTGAGTTTATCTAAACAGGGGTAATACACTATAAAACCATAACATACCTTAGACAAAATCAGGCTCTCACACAACATTTTTTCATCTTGAATGTTAATAAGCTCTTATTAGCATAAAGCAGCTTAAGACGCATAAAACATTGCTTTGTGATGTTACTAACGTGACTTACAAATCTTAAATTTTCGTCAAAGACTAAACCAAGATTTCTAGCCTCAGAGGTAAACTGAATTAATTGGATATTTACAAAAATTTTCATTTGTGACTTAATCAGATCCCTATGCTTAGCAGGACAAAATAAAAGAACTTTCGATTTTTGAGGATTTAAAACCAGATTATGCTTGTAAGCAAACTCATTTACACTTTCTAGATCTTGATTTAATAGAGTAGAAGATACATCATAATCTCCCAGATTAAAGCTGTTATAAAGTTGCGTATCATCGGCAAAAAATTGGACTTTGGAGTGGCGGACAACCTTAAACATGTCGAAAGTATAAATGAGGAATAGTAGAGGCCCCAAGACACTCCCTGAGGCACTCCAGAACAGATTGGTTTACAACTTGAACGCATATTTCGCAGGAAAACTTGTTATTGGCGGCCTTGTAAGTAATGGCTAAGAAAACTGAGAGAATTGCGATCAAATCCAATGTAAGAGCATTTGGCAAGTAACAGTTTGTGGTTAATGGTATCAAATGCTTTACTAAAGTCCAAGAGTACGAGAACGGAAGCCTTATTTAAGTCGTATGAACGAACAATGCTGTCAGTCAAGTTTGCCAAAGCTGAGGTAGTACTGTGGTCTCTTCTAAAGCCTGACTGGTGAGTCGGCAAAATATTATTTTGTGATAAATGTGCATTGATTTGCCTATTCGCATTTTACGTACGAAAAGGAGAACAATGGGCTATTACCTTTTCTCGACAGGTTAGTTATTAGAAATAACGATAAATTAGAATTTAATATTTATAGGAAATTTACTAATACTGATAGGTATATAACATCCGACTCATTTCATTGCCGTCAACACAAAATGGCAGCATTTCATTTCTTAACTCAGAGGTTAGTCAATTTTCCATTAAGAAAAGAACGTTTTAACAATGAAATGAATCGGATTAAAAATATAGCTAAAAATAATGGATATAACGATAATTTTGTGTATAAATTAGTAAATAGACGTAAGCATAAGTAAATGTTAAAATGTGCCACTACTCTTCAAGCACCTGAGGCTCCCAATAAGTTCATTGTAATCCCATATGATCCCAGATATACGAGAGGTCTAGAAAAATTATTTAAAAACGTAGGTTTTAGAGTATCCTACAAAACGGAGAACAGTTTGAAAAATCTCCTTGGAAACCCTAAAGACAAAGTCGACTGGAAGGAGAGGAGTGGCATCTATGAAATTAGCTGTAATGACTGCGATCTAAAACATGTTGGGCAAACTAAACGCTCCATAAATATGCGTTTTAAAGAGCACATGGCACATTTAAGATACGGAAGAACAGAAAAGTCAAGCGTTGCCGAACATGCTTTGGAAAACAATCACCAAATAGGAACAAATAATCTTAAGTTGATTAAAAATGTATCTAATAATAGATTATTGGATGCATTTGAGAGTATAGAAATAGTTAAATCTGGTAAGAAAGCACTAAATAAAGACAGAGGACCTATAGTCCCTCTATTCTCTACGTGACAACGGTGCAGTCGGGCGCAACCAAGTGTGAGCACATTTACCTATAAATAGTCTCGGTTAGGATAAGTTACTTTAGTTTTTATCATCTGCTGATGATGCTAACTTGGTTAGCGAAACGCGCGTCGAGAACGTAACAAGTTGTGGTGTAGGTGGTTAGAACTCTTGTATTTTGATTTATCTTCCACCACAGGTTCCAGTGTTAGGACAAAATCAGAGTGATTTTCGTTTAATGATGCAATTTATTCCCTAAATCTGTGTTCCAATACGGCTATATTTTTGAGTCTGTTGAAGTAAATTTTATTTTGAGATAACCCCCTAAAAATACATCAAGCGACGTCAGGTCTGGATTGTTTGCTGGCCATCTTATATGTTCATTTCGTCCATTCGAAAAATTGAGTAGCATTTAAAACATTGTGCGTTGGAGCGCCACCCTGTTGCCAAATGAATGTAAATATCTGATTTAAAGGAATGTTATCTAACTGCTGCTTTATATCATTCCCCAGATATTGGAGATATCTGACACCAGTAACACTTTCACGGAAAAAGATTAGTCCGATAACTTTATTTTTTAGAATGCTACACCAGATAATTAGACTTTGTCGTCCTTGAATTTTGACTACTTGAATTGTGTGAGGATTGTTTGTCGCCCAGACATGTTTATTGCGACAATTAAACATACCATTAGTAGTAAATGTAGCTTCATCGGTAAAAAGTATATCGTGTAAAAAAGGCGGATTTAACAAACATCTTGTTAAACTTTCTTAACAAAAAATTAATCTTTATCCTTTATGTTCTTCAGTTAGACCATGAACGGGTAGAAATTTATATGGGTGACAATTATAACGATGAAAAGTATGTTGAATTTTACCAAATGATTTCTGAAAATAAATCGCTACATCAGTAATTGATCGTTCAGGGTTTTCTGCAATAAAATGAACCAGATATATGTCCAAGTATAGAAAACTAACAACAATAATATATTTGTAAAGAATAACAATACGCTTTAGTCAAAGTTTTCGTGGGGATTTGCAGTTCTTATTCTTCTATTTAAACATTTCGTATCATTAAACTTGTTTACCATACATCTTATTGTGCTTCGTGTTTTGGATGATTCTACCGAAAAATTGTTTATGATACTCATTTTGAGTGGGTATAGGGGGATCTTTACTATTGACATAATATAAGAGTGTTATATTTAATTTATCTCCAATGGAATAACGCTTTTTGTTGGGCAAAACTGACACATACAACACCTTAGACACGATTTCATGTAAATTAATTAAACTAAAAATGACAGATTCAACTATAGACCTATAGACACATTACACATTTTTAAAAAGGGAATAATAAAAAATCCAAAAAGTCAAAAATATACAGAGCATTTCATTTTAAAAAAACAAAATTTGATATGTCACTAGTTTCTGATTGACCCTGTATATTTAAAGTTATTTTTTCTAGAAAGTTCCTTGAAATCCATACAACTTTTGTGTTTATTATTTTTTATATCTACAAATATAAACGCTAAAAATGGGTGGCGAATTATAAATGATTACCCTGTATAAGGCGAATTTTGCTTGACGTATACGTGGCCATATTCGACAAGATCAGAAGATAAAAGGAATTAAATATACAATTGAAAAATCTTACGAATTCTATTGGTTTTTCGGTAATATTTTTAAACGCTTTCTATATGAAATCTATTTACAAACAGATTTCAAGCTTCCGCATTACTCTTATTGAATGCTTTTTCATAATTCCTGTACTATGAGTGATTTTTTTTATGAATCGAGAGTGATTTCTTATACTATTGGTTTTGCCACTCGACAGTTATACGAGTATAGACAAGACAATCAGGATAGGTGTATTTAATTGAAAATCACATTTTTTTCTCCTTCTGGGAGTTTGTATGAGTGTAACATTCAATTTTAACGGATTGGAATGTTGAAAATGTATTCCTATAAATTATTCAATACTGAAATTTTAATTCATAATTATATTAGTAATGAATTTCTCGAAAATAATATTAAGAAAGGTCAAATGCTTAGAAAACTTGACACAAAGTTTAAATTAATCTCGAAAATATGTGTCGAGTAATTTTAAGATATCATAGATGACTTAATTTCATCTAGCTATATGCTCGGAATTCGAATGGGAAATTTTAGCAAAAATGGAACCGAGAGTTGTGAACTTCGATTAATCTAGCGAAAATTGCCAATAGAACAGAGCGCTCCGTGTAGTCTGAACAATATGTTATGCTCTCCTCGATATTTTTCGTTCGACAATATAAAGTTGTTGACAACTCACGCGATTTCCATATGGAAATTTGGAAAAGCTAATATCCTCGATTTTACTTTGTTCTTTTGGCCGCTAAGTCTCTTCTATTTAGCGGAAATTTCTTCACAAAATGTTTTTATTAATTTGAATTTTATTTATAAGGCGGCGAAAAAACTAACTCTTGCAATTATCGCCCAATTGCACTACTACCAGTGCTATCAAAAATCATCGAAAGGCTACTGAAGAATCGTCTTATGCCATTTCTCCTGAAACATCAGATAATATCCCCGGAGCAGTTCGGATTTCTACCCAACAAGTGCACCAGCGACGTTTTCACGTTGCTTAGAGGCGTCTACTTATCTCTCAATAACCCAACTGCCTCAGTTTTTTGTGACTATGCGAAAGCCTTTGATTGTATTAGTCATGAAATTCTGATAAACAAACTAAATTTTTATGGAATTCGTGGTACTTCTTTAAATTGGTTCAAATCTTATCTTGGGAAAAGGCAACAACTTGTAAGGGCTAATGGTTCCGATTCTGATTGTAAGTTGATTACAAGTGAAGTCCCTCAAGGTTCAGTCTTGGGACATATTCTTTTTCTGTTATACATTAATGATATCACGAACCTTAAAATTAATGGAAGAATTTCCCTTTTTGCTGAAGACACAAGCATAACTTGGAGTGATTTTGATACAACGTCTTTGCACTCTAGTATCTCCAAAGACTTGGTTATAATTAAGGCTTGGTCCGAATCCAATATGCTTTGTTTTAATGTCGATAAAACGGTGGCGTTATCTTATAAGGGAACTTTACAACCACTTCAGGTACATAACAGCAATATTGAATACTTAGAGTCGGTTAAATTCCTGGGTTTAAATATAAATAACAACCTAAAATGGTCTAATCATATTGACACCTTAACTAAAAAACTTTCTACCGCCTGCTTCGCCATTCGATCAGTTTCAAAAGAACTAGACGTTCCTTCTGCCAGACTTACTTATTTCTCTTTATTTGAATCCCACCTCCGCTATGGCCATCCCTTTCGGGGCTGCTGTACCACCAATTTCGTAGTATTTTTATGCTTCAAAAGAGAGCCATTCGTTATTTGTTTGGTCTAAATGATAAAGCTCATTGCCAATACTATTTCAAAAAACATGAAATATTAACACTTCCCACATTATTTATTTTGGAAACGGTATGTTTGCTGAGAAAACATATAAACACCCTCCCAGAAAGGCGACAACATGTATACCCTACCAGAAACTCTAGGCATGATATATATCTTCCCATTCCTTCCTCAGAATTAATAAAAAAATCAATTATTTACAACGCCATAAAACTTTACAACAATCTGCCAGTACATTTAAAATCTACCCCTATTCTTCCACAATTTCGAAAAAACACCAAAGCGTACCTCATTGAGAGACCATTTTACAGCGTTAATGATTTTTACAGCGAGTAAGTCTCTTTAAATTGTCACTAAATTCGCTTGTTTACTTAAATCTTTTGTGAGTCATGTCCTAACTCGTAGCATAGAATTTTGAAAATCATCATATAGAGAAAAGAACTGTCGAACATTCACTTAAAACTTAATTATTTTTGTTAGGTATTGGATTAAAAACAAAATTTAATTCTTTTTTGTATACTACATTCTACACTAGTTCATTATACCTTCTGTTTAACATCACAATTATTTGTATAACTATAATAACATAGAGTTTAAGGTCGCATAGTTACAATTTTGATTTCAATGTCATCGAAATTATTCACCTCGTACATGTGTGTTCGTTTACTTTTATAAGGTTATTAGGATTCATTAACTGTTTTGCTGCAATGTTATGTTATATCCTAACGTGTGTTTTACGATTTGGTAAATTGATAATTTACATTTTTAAAAAGCATTGACCTATCGAAATTCTTTTCGATTAATGTTTTGATATGTCTTATTTTAGGTATATTTTGCTTTCTCCATAAAATTGTAAAATTTTTCTGGGGCAATAAAGCATACTTTTGTTTGTTTGTTTGTTTGTTTATTTAGGGAAACATATACACTACGTAAACATGACATTTTTTAGAGAGTCTGTATCAAATAATATAGATAGAGTTTTAACCTGTTTCCTGCGGTTATCGGTTAATAACTCCAAATCTATAATTTCTAGGTGGATCAGACTTTGAGGCAAGGGCTGTTAAAATTTCAGACAGTAGGTTTAAACAGTTTCAGAAAAACAGTTTTGTTATTGACTTGTGTCCAAGAATTATAGGTTAGATCTTTAAAAAATGAGTGAAACAAGTCGTCCCCTATCTCAAGTAAAGACGTAACTGACAAGAATCTAAAAAATGAGTTACTCCACCTGAGACTTCCCTACAGGGACAACTTTTATCTCACGAAGTGCCGTAACTGTATCTCTCACGGTTTGACGGCAGTGATGGTACTTGGATTCGACGAATCTGACACTTAACACCATCTACAGTTCACGCGGTCATGAAACCCAAAACCTGTCGTTGTCTATAAGAAACTATTTCTATCGACTTTTGGTATCAGTGAAAGAATATGTCGAACTGCGCTAGTTAAAATAAACGAAGTAAGTGTGATGGAAAAGGACCAGAGGGGTGGCCGACAAAGAAACAAGAAAACTAAAAAGGAAATATAAGATTTAAAATTAAGAAGCATATTAATAAATTTCCGAAAGTTAAATCATACTTTTCTAGAGGCAAAACATCTAAGATGTACCTCCATCCAGGCCTCTCCTTGCCTAAAATGTTTTTTATGTTTCTTCAAAATCTTCAGTTGCAAGGAAGTAAACTTAAATGTAGTTTATCATACATACAGGTGTTTTTAAATAGCAAAATTTATCCTTTTTGTTGGAAGGAGATACGCAAGGTAAAGAAAACCTGAAAATCCGATACGGTTCACACATTGTTGAAAAACGGCAGCTCGGCAAGAGAAAGCAGCATACAAATAGCAGGCAACAGAAGTTACAAAAAGATTGTTCGGTGTATTTGATTAGCAACAAATTATCTACGTCCCAATCTCGAAAGAAAGCGCAATTTTTTATAAATCCTTTTATAAATATCATAAAAATTTTAATTTCACGTTTTATGATATAGCGAGTAAAGTTGGTTTTCGTTTTGTTTGGAACGAATCTGTTAGCAAACGGGGATCTTCTGAGATTGCCTCATGCCTGTTTAAAGTTTTAGAGGAGTATAACCAAAAGTTTCTGTTTATTTGCTGATGGCTGCTGTGGATAGAACAAGAACAGCATTATTGCTGCAACGTTACTTTATTCTTTATCAAAAGTGGACAGCATCGAAGAAATTTCTCTGCGATTTTGCGAGACGAACCACGGGCAAAATGAGGGCAACATCTAGTGCCGGCGATATTTTTACTTCATCTCAGCTACACCCTGTTATTAAATTAGCCGAATGAAAGCATCCCTAATATTCGAGTAACCGATACTGGCAAAAACATAAAATGGCCATACGTTATGGAAATAATGGTTAATAAGAATGAAATTTTTTTTGAAAGATAGTCATGTCCAGGACGAATACGATGGTATTACTCTAAACAGATTTAAAGGTAGTCTTTCGATTTCTTTTTTAAACAGTGAGCCTCCAAAAATTGCTAAAAATAAATGCGAAGACACTAAGTCTGCGCTGCTCAGAACTTGCATCTGTCATAAGTCAACCGGAATTTCAGCAGTTTTATTTGTCGTTACCACATGATATTGCATGAAACAGACATTTTATTATAGCATTGGCGTTCTTAGTTTTAAAGTTGAAGATCGATATATTTCTTATACAAAATGGTTATCAATATTAGATTTGTTAACAGACATGTGAAAATGTAATTCCTTACTTCAAGTTTTGATTAAAATATAATTTACACAAACTATCTGATGTTTATTTTCATAATAATAACCTCTGACCTACAAAACAGTGTATCCGTGTATGAAGTATCCAATATGTCAATAAAAAAAAAGTCTCCCAAAATGACGTATCTACATATTTTTCAAAAAAACTCAAAAACTAAAAAAAAATAGTTATCACATAATGGAATAAGATATATATAAACATATAAATGATCCATAACCTTTCTCATCAGTTTGATCATAGTTCTAAAAACTACAAGTATACAATACAACAATACAAGTAAGTTTCTATTTTCTTCTTTCCTGTACGTGAGATAGGGGACAAAAGTGTTGGAACATTTTCATCAAAATATGTTATGCCTTGATCGGTAGCTGTCTATAACCAGAAGGTTCAGTATACAGGACGAATTTTTCTTGACTTATCCATGAGAAAAGCCAATATTGCCGATTTTACTTTGGTCGCTAAGTCTCATTTATGCAGGAAGGAAGGAAAAATTATATTTCCCATAGAATATTTATTAATTTATATTTTATTTATTTAAAGAGACAAATATGCTATTTATATAGGGTCTTTGCTACAAGGTCTGATCAAAATATTACACATATTCTCTGAACTGGACAATGAGCTCGCTCATCTTGTCAAAACTCAGAATTATATTTATTAAGATTGCCATGCATATATATACTATATTATAAAATCAGCTGAACCTAAGTAGAAATAAAAAATACATTTCTAGAAAAATAATGTAAACTGCTCCTTTTAAGTTAAGGATATTAAAAATTGCACTTCTTTTTCAAATGTCTATAACTTTAGATATTGGTTTCTTCTTTTAGAATTTGCGAGTCAAAGTCTTCTGTTGACATATACAAGGCTGGTCAAACCATAATTAAGATTTATGAATTTTGCGTGGGTTTTTAATAAAGTGCCGGAAAACATGAAAATGTCTCTGGGTTAAAACTTTTTTGTCAGGCATTTTAAAGCTTAGCTATCATCGATTTTTAAGTTGCTAATAATAATAATAAAGGACTTTTATTTTAAAATATACATAAATAATACAAATAAAGTACAGAAAGGGCGAGATTTAGTTCATTTATTCTGGAAGGAATAAATGCCTGTTCTTACACCTAACCCTAATCTAGTAGATAAACGCATCCCAAAAAATGTATAATAAACAAGAGAAAGCGGCAACAAACATTACATACTAACACGAAAGAGAAAACTAAATGCAATTCAAGTTACACTAAATCATTGGTTATTCACACAGAATATGTCAGTCATAAACATTGTACACTGTTTCTCGGAAACCAGCAGAGATATAACTTTGCGGTTTTCGCGACCCTGTGTCACTTTTTCGAGAAACTTTGAATGCCGCAAACAGAATTGTGCCACATCGTTTCGTTCCCGAGATACAGGGTGAAATAGAGATTTTGCGCTTTTGGGGGTGATATTTTTACGTAGAATCCAGTGTTCTAGTCGCACAAATTTTTAGACAATCCCTTTTTGAGATATAACCCAAACTTAGTATTCTTTAAATGGGACACCCCGAATTTTTTTATTCCAAAAAATTCGCCTTTTTTTTCTCTTTAAAATTATGTAGCACACTATGCACTTTTGACGTAAACTAAACCTTATAAACGCTATATTAAAAGAAAAACGTAAGTTGGCCATGGAAATATGGGTAGATATTAAAAGTGTCCAGAAACAAAATTAAACAACATAAAAAATTAATAACCATTTTTTTACTATGAAATAAATAAACTTAATAATCTTGATAAACTTAATCACAATACTAAACAAATTCTACATAACTAGAAAAACTGTTCAACATGGCCGCCCCCCTCACGAACACATAATTGGCACACAGTGCGAATTCTTCTTAGAGCATTCATCATTATTATAGGTCAATTTTCCAATGATCTAAATGCCTGAATGGTTGCATTTTGCAGCTGCTCCATCGTATTGACTGGATTCAGGTAAATTTTGTTTTTTAAGTAACACACACATTGATAACTCGTATGATAAGTGGATAAACACGGCAATATTTGATATATTTAAGAAACAAATAGTTTTGATTTTTGTTTCCATGCCATATTTCCATGGCCAACTTAAGTTTTTCTTTTAATATTGCGTTTATAAGGCTTAGTTTACGTCAAAAGTGCATAGTGTGATACATCATTTTAAAGAGAAAAAAAAAGGCAAATTTTTTGGAACCAAAAAATACAGGGTGTCCCATTTAAAAAATACTAAGTTTGGGCTATATCTCAAAAACGGTTTGTCTAAAAAAAATTTCGACTAAAGCACTGGACTCTACGTAAAAATATCTATCCATAGCAGTTTTTACCTTTTCTTTATCTGACAGGGTGTCCGAAATACGATACCACCCCCAAAAGCGCAAAATTTCTATTTCACTCTGTATCTCGGGAACGAAACAATCTAGCACAATTCTGTTTGCGGCATTCAAAGTTTCTCGAAAAATTGACGAGAGTCGCGAAAACCGCAAAGTTTTATCTCTGCTGGTTACCGAGAAACCCTGTGATTACAAGCAATCTGGGACACAGTGTACAAATTGTGAAATATAGAGGTTAACATCAATTCGTAATTTTATAAGTATTATTGTTCAGAAAATAGCTTTTTAAACACATATATGCAGCTTTGGATTTTATATTTTTAAAATTATTAGTGAGCTTATTCATTACATTTGCAATTTGATACGAAAATGATCTCTTATACATTTCTGTTGAGTGGAGAGGAGGGGTTAGTGTACCTTTAAATCGAATATTCAAGTTATGAATATCCGTTCGATATCGAATTTTATTATATAAGTAAGAAGGTATTTTACTTGTTAAAATGGAATAGAAAAGCGTTGCAGAATGAAGTTGCCTCCTTTTTTTCATATTAAGCCAATTGTTGAGGTTAAAAGTGTGGCTAATATGGTCGTACTTTCTTATGCCATAAATCAGGCGCAAACAACTATTTTGAAGTCTTTGTATTCTTCTTATATCTATGCTTTTTAGACAGGAATCATATACGGTGTCACAAATCAAAAATTAAGATGGGATAGGACCAACAATTCACAAAGCATAGATTTAGTTTTTCTATTTAATACAGCTCTGTGTTGATATATTAATTTTAAATTAATGTAACTTTTTTGTAAGCATTTACTAATGTGATGAGAAAATCGCAGGTCTTGGTCCATAATGAGTCCAAGATTTTTATAATGTTCATAAAATGTGATAGGTTTGTCTGTAATTACAATTTTGTCTTTAAAGGATGCCACAAAATTTCTCCTATCCATCTCCCTACCGAACACCATCACGGCCGATTTTGCCGAATTTAACTGCAAACAATGTTTGTTGGAGAATGCATATAAGTTTTCCAAATCATAGTTTATTGCAGACACCGCCTGCTGACTTTCTTGAAAATTAAATGACATATATATATTTGAGTGTCGTCGGCATAATAATGCTGGGCACAAGAGAGAAACACTGAAGGAAAATTGGAAACAAACAGAGAAAAGAGAAGAGGGCCCAAGATAGAGCCTTGTGGAACTCCTGTTGAAATTTCTAATAAAATTAGATGTAAGCCCAGCGCATTTCACAGCCTGTATTCTATTTTGGACATAGTCAGCAACCAGACAGCGGGCTGTCGGTGACAATCCAATGAAATTTAGAATGGAGTTAAGAATTTCATGGCTCAGAGTGTCAGACTTTGGTGTAGTCCAGCAATATCAAAACTGTCAGCTTGCTTTTATCTATAGCGCTAAAAATATTATCTGTGATTTCTAACAATGCTGTAACACAGCCATGCCCCGACCTAAAACCAGACTGAGTAGTTGGAAGAATATTGTTATATTCAAATGCTTTTGCAATTGCATTTCCATTACTTTTTTCCAGTAATTTCGAAAACGTCGGTAAAATGCTGATTGCCCTGAGATTATTATATGTTTATATGTTGAGGGATTAGGAGTCTTGGGCAGGGGAACCGAGTGTCTTAAACAAAAGTCGATAATATGCGTTATATGTGGCAACAAATATGGTAGACATAAATGTATTGTTAATATGTTTATACCATCTACTCCCGTAGCTGTAGTTTTAATATTAGATATAATCTTTAAAACTTCAATTTCAGAGACCTTAGAGAAGCTGAAGATGCTTTTTACTGATTCTTTTTTGTTATTTTATAATATAAAAGTAATTCTGGTCAACAGGAAGTTTTTGAATACAATCAAGAAAGTAATCATTTATTCGATTGACATCAATTAGTTCATCAGGCATTTGGTTATTTTGTTTTTTAGTAAAATTCAATAACTTTAAAGAAGACCAGATATCTTTTTGGGTTTTCATTGCCTGCTGATCAAAACATACTTTTTTTTCCCTGCGAACGTCATTAGTAATCATATTTCTCATCTGTTTATATAGATTCCAATCAGCTGAATTATGATATTTTTTATATTTAGCTAATATTTTATCCCTATCCTTTATCATTTCACGAATAGTGTCGGTGAGCCAAGGCGCATATGGTTTCGAGATGCGATAGCTTTTGAACGGAGCATAAAAATCTGTAAAAGTCTATAAATTTGTATTAAGAAATTCAACCTTTCGGTCCGCATTCTGTAAATGATAAATATTATCACAAGGAATAGACTTAAGGCCATAGTCAAACTGTTCAAAACTCAGATTTTTAAAATCACGAGCGGTTCTAAAAGCTGGCACGCTGGAGGTTTCAATGTTACTTATAAAGTACACTAATTCATGTCGCCTACCTCTTCTACGTGGGATGTTCCTGCGGCTGTAATTGTCTCTTCGTTCGTTGTTAAGATGTAATCAATTAAGGTCGCTGTAGTATGTGAGATACGAGTTGGTTCATTTAAAATTTGTTTTAGCCCTAAGCCCTCGAAAAGTTCTGTAGCACATTTAGCGTCAGCTTTTTCGAAATTAAATAAATTTATATCGAAATATCCAATGCAATAAAATGTACGAGCCATTTGTAAAACAGATGATACAAAACTTTCAAAATTATTTAAAAAATCGGTATATGATAAGTTTGGGGGTTTGTAAACAACACCAATTATGATTTCCCTATGATACATTTGTAAGTTCAACCAAAGTTGCTTTATATTTTTGGGTGAATTAATTTTTGTAAACTTAATGTTTTCTCTGATGGAGAAACCAACTCCTCCTCCCCTGCTAGCTCTATCGCAACGGACAAAGACATAACCTAGTATATGAACTATTTCATTTGATATAGAACTATTAAGCCAAGTTTCGCTCACTCCAATAATATCATAGTTATTACATAAAACTACATTCCTAAAAGCATCAAAATGAGCTACCAGAGACCGAACATTAACATGTGCTATTTTAAGCTGTTTTTTCATATATTTTTTATTAACCATCAGAATTAAGTACAAATGAAAACATAACCTACAGAATAAAAAAAACGAAATTTACATATATTAACCAATACTAAAATTTTAATATGTTTTGACTTGAAAAAATAACAATGTTTTTATTTTACAAATGTGTTAAATAATTTGAGAGATTACCTACTTATTTATATATTGTTTGTGCCGCCAAGAAAAAACTAAAAAAAAAACTTAGAAATAAATTCTATTTAAGTACCTTAAACAAAACAATGTGTAATGAATTCAAGAAAACTTGTACAGTCATTTCAGTAGACTCTGCTCTTAAGTAGTACGATAATATAACATTATTTATTTCATTATTAATGCTGCGAAATAAAGAAGGTCTATTTTTTAGTAAGAAGTTTGTCTAGATCGGAGATATCACGGATTTGTTTTTTATTATTTTCAATGCAAACAAATATTTTACCTCTTGATGTCCAACAGTTTTTTACACCTACAACAGCACGAACTTTTTTGTATAATAACATATTTTTACTAGCAAGTTGCTCAATGATGACAATAACACTGCCCTTTAGACGTTTTTTTTGCACCAAAAACTTGATCGCGCACCCACCTATTCACGAAACGAACTAACAGAGGTCTTGTTTTTCCCGGAACTGCCGCCGTACCTAAACGATAGCTAAAGTCGATATCGCTTGTCGTTATATCGATTTTTAAGTGAGATTTAACAATTTTGACCGTTTCTTTATTATAATCGAAATCATTTTTTTCAGAAATTCCATTGATAACAATGCTATTCAACATATTGTCCTGTTTATGGTCTACTAATTGGCTTTCTACCGTCTGTATATCTTTTTTCAATTTCGATATTGAGGTTAACAATTTTTTCTCAAAGACAGTAAGTCTCCGTTACCTAAAAGTTGTTCTCTTAGGTCTTTAAGACCTGATTGCAGGTTTTCTTCTAATTTGTCAACACGAGTTGACATATTGCTACTAGCAGCGGGAAGATCGGCAGGGCCCGAATTCACTTTTTGCCCTCTTCTGGTCATAACTGCACTGTAAACAACTTAACAAACTTACGGACACTCGTTAAACGTAAAAATATATTTAATTTACTACTTTATATTTGAAATAATTACTATTTAGGAGGTAGAGCCGTAAATCACACGTGTTACTCGAACAACGCCATATCTACTACTATCATCAGGACAACAAATTTGTGGTGGTGAGACTGTGAGACTTTCAGTGTTTCAAGAGCCAATTCTTAACGTAATAGTTTATTTTTATAACACGGTAACATTAAGGATTTTAAATAATTACTAGTTACTAAGCTTATAATCACAGATGTTTAAAGAGTTCAGAGGAAACAATAGCTCTACCAATTTCACAATACTTTTATAAAGTCTACATAACAAAATTAAGGTGTTGTTAGATTTAAGACTAATAATGTAGATACCGTAAAAATATTATGAAAAATTTGTTTTTATTCTAAATAACACTAACAAATACGGAAATTTTGAAAAATAACATATAAGAACGATCCCGAAAGGAATTGAAATAAAAATTAATTCGTAAACGGTGAATGATAATAACCACACACATTTGGAGGACAAATATCTTCCGAATAAAGTACGATAATTATCATTTTTAGGTCCCATTTTAAAGAAAAAACTCAGAAGTGTTAATTGACATGACCTGAAATCAAACGACCCGGAAACATTTTTTGTAAAACCTGTATAGAAATTCTCGCAAAAATAAGGTCCTATAATTCTCTCCAATGATACTGGTTGTATTTTTTTTTGGTCGTGTAAAAACTGTTGGTGAATTTGTTATAAATGGGATTGATTCACATCAGATAATTTTATTGTTTGTTTATCCATTATCATAAAACTACATATACTTACATAAGAATAAATTACAAAATATTTATCACATTTACAGTACCTAAAATTAAGATAACCAATTCCCAAAAATATTTAAAACTGTAACTCAAAGAAGTTTCCACTTTTTGGGGTCAAGGGTGTATAATAAATTTCCTAATAAACTTTAAAATATAAACTCTAAAAACTTTTATACAAAAAATTCTGGATATTTAGAAAAAGGACGACCCTATATAATGATATAATATAATTGATATTAAAAATGCATCTTCTTTTGTTTGACGAGGTGTAGATTAAAGTACTTAAAGAGATTTACCAATTTATTTTGTTTTTCTTCCGTCTTGCTGGCGGCATCTGGATCCTCTGTGTATTTACAGGCATTTGTGGCTAGGGAAATTTAGTTAGAGATATTTTTTTCTCAATAAAGAGTACAAATGTACTATCAAATAAAGCAGTACTTAAAGATTTTAGACGGAATATTGTGCCGGACTGGCCGGTCCACAAACACGTAGTTTCTGAATGCACTCCTTTTATTTAAAACACGGGCTACCGGTTTCAAAGGTAGACACTGGTTATACCTAACAATCGTAACTAAAGTAACTTTAAACTTGTCAATATCAGGTTGTTAACACTTCGAAATCTCAGTTACTACTAAATCAAAATGTGGCCTCGCGGCGCACTAATGTAGCCTTTATAAGAGGATGGAATGATCTAGAAAATTCTAGAATAATCTGATGCTACAGGGTGAGAAGAATTAAGCCTAACATAACATTCGAGAACGATTTTTGACACTATCATAGTCGTTACATGGATAAAAATTAAGGTAACTCTACTTCAATAAAATAACAAATAACACTGGGGAACAAAAAAAAAACTTTTTTCTGCGGCATTAGTTTTTGTAGTAAATTTAGTGACATTAAACACAATAAGTCCTAACTACATATTTTGTTTGTTTAAATTGACTCTACTTTCGTTTACAGTTAGCGATAACGCCTTTTATTCTATGCAACAAAAAGTGTTTATTTGTTGCCTTCGCGGCGACTTTACTTATCGCATCTAAGCGGGCCATGAAATAAAATCGAGTGCACAAATCTTTTTTGACAGTGACATTTCAGTCAGTTTAAAATTATTTTATTAGATATCAAGTGCTTTTTTGTCACTGTCTGAATTTTTTAAAAGAACGTATTTTTAATTGCTACTATATCAGTTTGTTCATTAAGTCGTTTAAGTTGGTGTTAAATTTAAAAATAACAATGAATTCTTCACGCAAGAGTTGTGTGAACCATCCCGACAAATTTTGCTACATATGTGGAAAATTCTGTCAAGAAACACAGCAAAGAAACATTAACGGTTTTGTAAAACAAGCATACCAAGCATATTTTGGCAAGTATCTTGGACAGCAGGATAAATGGTGGGTGCCTCATAAAGTTTGTAAATCTTGTGTAGAGTCACTTCGCTACTGGACCCAACGGGGACGCAAAGGACTTCCATTTGGGGTGCCGATGACGTGGTGTGAGCCATCAAATCATGTTGATTGTTACTTTTGTGCCGTGAATATAAAAGGTATGAATAAATATAAAAAGCGTACTTGGGTTTTTCCAAATATACAGTCGGCTAAATCACCAGTGTTGCATAGTGACTCATTGCCAGTGCCGATATTTAGTACCTTGTCAAACGTTACTTGTGATGATGTCGAAATGATGGACATTCAAAGTGACAGCGACAGTGAAAGTGAATTCGAATATTATAGTGCAACTGCAACGGTGAGGGGTTTTTCACAAGGAGAGTAAAATGACTTGATTCGAGATTTAAATTTGTCTAAGAAATCAGCAGAGCTTCTTGCATCAAGACTTAAAGAAAAACAGTGCCTACAGCCCGAGGTAAACATAACATCTCATCGAACGAGAGAGAAAAACATTCTTCCGTATTTTACCGAGGAAAATAGTTTAGTATATTGTAACGATGTTTCCGTACTTCTACATTTAATGGATCTTTCCGAATAACGACCAGAAGATTGGCGGCCTTTTATAGACAGTTCTAAAAGAAGTCTAAAATGTGTTTTACTGCACAATGGAAATAGATTAGCTTCAATCCCGATAGGTCACTCTACCAAACTTAAAGAGGAATACCAAAACATTAAACTGGTTTTAGAGAAAATTTTGTTTGTACAACATCAGTGGTCTGTATGTGTGGATTTAAAAATGGTGAACTTTTTATTAGGTCAACAAGGTGGGTATACTAAATACCCCTGTTTCTCTGGTTTATGGATAGTCGGGCAAAGCAAGAGCACTGGACTAGAAAGGACTGGCCGTCTAGAGAAAATATGACTGTTGGGAATGCCAATATTATTCACGAACCCCTAATTAGCCGGGAAAAAATCATTCTTCTTCCGCCACTTCATATTAAACTTGGGCTCATGAAACAGTTCGTTAAAGCTCTGGATAAAAATGGTGATTGTTTTAAATATATTTGTCAAACATTTTTAATTTATATGACACTTTTTTTTATCTCAGAAACTAGAGTCAATTAAGATTTTTTCCCATACTCCTCGTATTTGGGGCAACACAATTACTCAAAATCGACTTTCAGAACCCGCGCCGCAGAATCACTGTTCCCCTGTGATAATAAATACATTCATCTAAATCGTAACAAATCTATAACTAGGGCTAAATTCGCAACAATGTATTTATAGCCTTCTAAAGACAGTATAATTTAAAAAATTGTACCGGGTGTTCTTTGATAAAGATTTTGATGAGCCATAACTTTTTATTTTTAAGGATATCGAAATGAAACAAAAATCATTTTGCATAGATATTTAGGAAGTTTTTCTTTTTTTTTATATAATACAAAAGACTAACGATTAACAAAGTAACACAATATTTTAAAAACACAAACATTAAAGTCTCAATTCTCTTAAAAATGGCTCTACTTGTCTGCCATTTTACTCGACACAATTTTCGCACACTCTAATAGTATGATTTGTAGCGTTCACTAGCATCTTTTAACTCATTTATTATATTTATAATTTTTCGCCTCAGTTCTTCAGCATTATCGCATTGTGATTTACATATTATATTCTTAACCTGCCCTTGAAAGAAAAAGTTCATTACAGTCAAGTCCAGACTGTTTGGGGGACAGCCAGTTGTTACTCCCTTTCCAAAACAGCCATTTGGATATTGCAAATTAAGATAGTTTTTAACTTGAATTACGCTGTAAAGCGGAGCACCATCTTGTTGCCACATTTTCCTAGCTAAATTGTTCACCGGTAAATTATCAATCTGTTGTGTTGATCATTTTGTAACAAATGCAAATAATATATTCCCCAGATCAATAAATATGGAACCTAATATATTTTTGTTTATCACACATTATTTGTAGGCCAGTGTCGGGTGTTCTGACGATTACAACCATGTTTGGTTGTAAAACAACTTTCATCAGACCAAGAAACGAAATTTAAAGGGTTTATATTTGTATTTTTTAAAACCATTTTGAACTGAACTGCGGGAGACCGGTATTTCCCGAGAATATTTTTATTAAGTGATGTTGATGGATATGCTTAATAAAACCCGAGTTTGTTGGTTTCCGGTTCTTCGTCTAAAACTCTACGAGGTCTAGGGCTTTTCACATTAAACAAGCTTCCACTTTCTTGTATTTTTTTAATAATCTATCATTTTCCATTTAAAAAAATTTCGGTTAGGCTAATATCTTGAAAAAAACCCTGGTTCTATTTTTAAAAACAAAAAAACCTGCTAGATAACTATGCAAAATGACTTGTGTTTCATGTTGATATCTCTAACAGCAAAAAAGTTACAGCTCATTAAAATAATATCATATTATTATTATATTATATTATAAATTAGGGGAACCACTTTCCTCAAACTTTTTAGACCGAACCGTCATACAAAATCATCAGCGAGTCGATATGACGTAACCAGTTTTTGGTTTATTGTGGGGTATTTAACATTTCAAACTCCATTTCTCTGTGGCAGGAATGTTTAAATTAAACTGCAGAGTAAAATAGAATCGATGCATGTTAACCGGCGGTAATACAGGAGAGTTTAATTGCTTAGTAATTATTTAACAACACAATAGATTTTCTAATTTAGTTTGGGTTGTCATTATGGTTTAAACAAATTTAACACCTATTAGCGTTTTTTAACAATTTCTGTTAATAGGATCAAAATGTAGCGTGAAAAAGTAAATAAAAACTTCCTCAGTGTTTTTTGCGTATATTTAATTGCTTTTAACTATACTTTAGTTAGATAGAGCTATAAAAAACAAGTTTTTTCACAATTCCTGTTAATAGGATCAAAATGTAGCGTGAAAAACTGAATATAAACTTCCACAGTATTTTTTGCCTATATTTAATAAGTTTTAACTATACTTTAGTTAGATAGAACTATACAAAGCAAATTACTATAGATAAAGATAATATTAAACTGGAAACCGACCTACATTTACTGAAAGTAAATTTAACAGTCCAGATTTTTCAGGAAAAAGATACTGAAACTTATTTATTTTGGACTACTATTTTACACTAGCAAGCAGTTGGAAATATAAAATGTTTGATTTCTCTTAATATCACCCATGAAATATATATCATGGATAGTTATTTAAAATAATTCCAACCAAGTGGACTTATTCGGATGACACTTGGTTGATATCCATCACTACTTAAGAACAATCCAGTGAAACTTTGTTGAGTTTGTCAATATATGCCCAAATTGCTGTTATTATTAAGCCCAAAGGGCCACTGAAATAAGGCATTAGTGCCAAATCCACGGCTTTTTCCACAATACGTCCATTCGGTTCGTTCATTGGTGTTAACAACGGTATGACCCAGAAGAGCTGAAGACATTGTGGTTGGTTGCAAACATAATAAAGCTGTTGGCCACATACAAACTAGCTGACAATTTTGAAATTAAAGAAGTAAATGATCAATGAAAAATTAAAATTTTGTTATAATAAAAGATTTTTCAAGGATACAAAATGACCCTTTTATTTCTGATAATTCTAAGTGTAAAATTCTTAAATACTGATATTTAACGGGGATAACCATATTTTTCGAGGGATTGTTGTGCTAGATCTTTTAACTTGTGAAATTTTCTCAGACAAAATATCAAATAGTCGTAATAGGTTGTTGTTGCTTATGAAAGATGCATTATTTATGATACAACTAAACACATAAGGTACTTTAATCCTTCAGGGTATAATTTTTAAAAACTGGACTTGTCCTAGGTTTTTACAGGAACATGATCTGTGGGAATACTACCTATATGTTGTTTTAAAGTGCATTAACTGCATCAATTTATCAAACTGGACTACTAACACTAGTACATTAGGGCTCCAACGTCAAAAATTATCACCAATTTTTGTACCACAAATATAATTCTGTAGTAGAATTATAAGACATTATTTGTATTATTTTTCAAATTTCGTATGGTACAAATATGTCATAACGGTAAAAACTGCAACATCTTCTTGCGTGATGTGTAAATGTTAATCGTAATACATTTAGCTTATAGAACTAGAATAGGGTCAAGTTATTATATATTTATACATTTTAGTGAACTAAATATTAAGATATAATAAGAAAATCCCAATAGAACCAACAATTGATTTTTGTATCATGTAACTGTTAACATCGGTGTACAAATATCAAAATTACAATCGGCCCTTACAGATCTACTATCAATATTTCTTTTTGTTAAGTTAACAGAAGTTTCCCTTCGTATCATGAAGTGACATTGTCGAACCTAGGCCATGGCAACATTAAATGAGAAACTAAATTACACTTACACAAGTTGGGAAATTGTTATTTTTATAGCCATAATAGGGGTAGCCGTTAAAATAATTAAAGTTATTAGTGTTTAAGGTCAATTTTTGCAGTAGTTCCGAATAGACCGGCAGTCACATTACTTTGATACTGACAGAAAGGATTAACGAGATAAACTTAAAAAAGTTAAGAGTATTTTATTTTACATTCAACTGTTTTTGGTTAAACCGATAAATTATTTAACAAATCTGACATGTTCTACCGCCATTTTCTCAATAACTAGACAGGTATAGGATATACATATGTTTCATACTTAGAAATTTATGTGGAATTCAAAATTTTGAAAAATATACGGGATGTTTCAATTAAAATATTGAAGTTGGTAGTAGTAATGCACTGCTTGCCCGACTTAGTAGTGACCTAATGATGCTGATATACGTTAAATCTGCAACTGATTCAACCATACAACTTTTCAAGTGCTCACATTAATATATTGATTAAAAAAAGTAATAACAGACTAGCTAGTAATCTCGTGGTCATCCGGTATACCCGTTATACGTCAAAAATCATATGCTTTGTTTAGGAAGAGATAAACGAGAGATCATAGAAAAAGCAGAAGTAGAAGAAGAAGAAATAAATAAGGGGTGAAAATAGATGGAAACAAATTAAGATCTAGCAAACAACGAGGATAAACATCAAAGTCAAGAAACTCCTATATTATATTTTATTGATCATATAATTTAATAAAACGACTGAAGATGAACACAAAGCCAATTAGTATCTGCAAGTAAGATTATTTTTAATTTCCGTTTAAATGCAGGAAGACCTTCTTAGTAGCAATTAATCGTATATCAGGTGGCAGCAAAATCAAGGCCAAGGCGTCATTCAGATGCTTTTTAAGAGTTTTGATACTTGGATCAAAGATAACGTCCTTAGGACCCATGCATTTCGTGGAAAACCACTTGAATATCGCTTCCGGTGTAACTGGAAGTAGACCTAGGTCGAGAAGTTTAGAGTGGACCCTGTATATATTTTTGCTCCATTTGAGAGCGCGAAAATAGTAGACATTTGTTTTCAAAATTGCGGAGTAGGAGACATTGTTTCTAAGATCACTATGGCAGTACA
>JAUTXW010004611.1:600000-827229 GCA_030620095.1 Kuschelorhynchus macadamiae
TTACTATATTTATTGGATACTGATGACATAGTGAGGACAGCTGGTTTATGTTCTATACACTTGTTTGCGGATGGCACGCTTGTCTACTTTACTTGTTCAGATGAGAGATTAGAGGTAATAAATAATACTTTAGAAAAGCTTTATAGGTGGTGCTAAACAAATACCTGAAAAATAAACTTCCATAAAACTAAATTTGGAAATCTGAAATCGTATTCATGTAATCGGACAAGTTCAAACATCTAAATATCTAAGATTATTATCCTGTCCTCACTATGTCATCAGTATCCAATAATTATAGTAAAGGCACCAAAACACACCTATTATTAATTTTTAATGTTTGGCTTCTATTTTTCAAACAATTACTTAACCATAAAAGTGCCGTTCCACTTATTTCCATGCTGTTTAACTTAAGTTATTAATCTACCTCTGTCTACAGTTTTAAAAACTTTGTGTGGGTCTAAAAATACCGCTCCCGTTATCAATTTTTTATCTAAACCACAGTTGCAGTCCTTTAAAACAGTTTAAGTAGTCACAACCGTGCCCTGAGTTCAATTCCGACTGCATGCAATGACGTTATTTAATTCTAAAAATGTCAATAGTTGATCCAAAATTATTCAAAACAACTAAACATACTAACCGGCCTTAATTTAGATGCTTTATTGGCATTTGGAACTTTCGGTATAGGCACAATGGTTTTGACCATTGTTCATATCATTAAGAACTATCTCAATCACCAACAGGCTTTTTATTAAATTAAGTCAGGGAATAATAACAGAACTTTTTAACTGATTCGTGCTGCATCTGCTTACTATCGGAAAAGTTATACCGAATTTGTCAATTTTACTTACTATGTCGTTAATACTCCCAATGTAAAACCTATTTGAATTATTAGGCATATCAAAAATATGCTTTACTATTTTACCCTCACATATTTAGGTTAAGAACTCTATTGATTTCTAAAATAAATGTTTTTTATCTACATCAGTAATTCTATAGCGCCATATAATTGAATTTAAGACTTGATTCATTCTTTTGTAATCAATATTTCTCCCCTGTTCAGAAATATAGGGTTGCAAGTTTGCAATGTTTTATTAAAATAATCATATCTTCTTTAGTAAGGAAGAGAGAGGTATTATAGCTTTAACATAAATAATAAAAAAGTCTAAGACAAGAAACTGCATTCGATCCAGCATGTAAACCAGAGATATTCAGTCTTAAACAAAGGCGATTAGAACATTCTTTTACTTACAACAGCATATTATTCCATTCTTTTAAATAAGTAACCTACAAATTTTCACGTCGTATGTCTGCTTCTAACGCCGTCATTCTTTTTTAGGAATTGGATTTTACCATCATATGTTATTAAAACTCAATTTACAGTGTAACATTCCATTGCAAAATATCATTGACTGCCAAATGATAGTTGATCCCAGCAATGAACAATCTGATGTAAGCGGGGAGTTAAAAGACTGGGCTAAGCAATCTATCCATCAATGCTTAATTTATTTGGGTGATTTATGTCGATACAAATTGGAATTAACGTCGAATTCAGAATCTACAATTGCCAGTAGATATTATTTACAGGCCGTTTCTTTTAAACCAGACTTCGGGATGCCTCACAATCAGATGGGAACGCTTGCAATGAACCAGAATAACTTTTTAGATGCTGTGTATCACTATCTAAGATGTTTAGCATGTAAGTTCCCTTTTGAAGGAACATCAAATAACTTACAGAATCTATTTGAGAAAAACTCAAAGTTTATTGAGCAATTGCCTCCCATTGATGAAGATGCCGACTGTATTATTGAGCCTGAGAAGTCGGAGAATATTAAGCGATTTATTGCTAGGTATTTAAAAATAATATATTTTATGAACTCGAACAAACTTTTTAAATGCCACTTCACACTAGGATCTGCCAATCATGGTCTTAAACTTAATGTATTTTAGCAAAGCAGCTAATAATTAGAAAGTCTAATAAAATAGATTTTAAAGATCCAATATAATGGAGATTTTTAAACTTTTTTTGTTGGACGTGTTCTTTGTTACATGCATAAGGGCTCAATCATAAATTTATTAAATGAAGTAAGAATATACATTTATTCGGAGAAACTGTAGGTTTTAATGTTTTTGTATGCATATTTTTTTGAATAATGATATTCTTTTTATTTGGAATGTTTATAACTGGTTATTTTATTTAAGCTAAATTCGTCATTCAGGTGGAGATGCATTGTTAGTATAGTAATGTGTTTTTTTTCAGATTTTTGTTGCTTATCGACATCTGGTATTTCAACAAGAAAGTTCCAAATGTCTATAGTCTTTGTCATCAAACTTATAAAAACCTTGAGGATTGTTTGGCCTATAGCAAACCAACTGCAAGTGAATCTGGAGAATCGCCAATAGCTGACATCGAACCAGTTGATACAGAGCCAGCTTATTTAAGTGGTCAGATGATTTTTAGGTACTTCAAAATTTAATTTTTTTAAAAAGATTTTTACCATTATTTTTTATAAGATCTAATGGGAAACAGAAGTATGTTTTTTATTCAGTGGAACGTCTATTGTGGTCAGTAGCGTACTTAGGGGGTAGAGGGATAAAGGAATATATTCCCTATGGTATCTCTTAAAATGGAGGTATTTTTATTTGTTAACTTTAAGGAACTCTCCACTTTCATTGTGGAAGAAAATACAGACAAAGATGGCTTTGAAGACTTGTCTTCAAAACATGGTACACATAGTTAGGAAACTGCATTTGGTGATGCACTTATCTACATAATACTCACGCCCTGAAACAGTAGATGTATATACATCATCATTTTTAGCACCTCGAGATGATGAGTGCTGCTGACACGGAGCTTTTTGGTACTATAGTAGTAGTGTCCTTGGTCCAAAGTGATATTTTCTTTGCTGGAATGTTTATGCTTCATTTAGGTCACTATCTGTTGGGAGCAACCTTCCTTTTTCATCGGAACTACCATTAGCACTTCTGGTTTATTGACAAAGGTTTGCCCCACCATTACTGGCAATTCATGAGATTTGTTTAGAACGATAAAGCTTTGACACTGCTTTCAGGCTGGTCAACTTTGAAGTTTATATCAGCAATCACATCTACTGCTGTTGCGCCATATCCAGATATTTTTATGTTACTGGGCGTATACATTATTTCCAAAAGGTCAGATTTTCTTGCTTTAAAATAACAGCCCTATATCCAGAGTCTGCCGATACACATGCGAATTTACTATTAATCCAGTAATCAAAAAAAAAATTTTTATTATAATCAATAGAACATGAATGGGCAATTTGGTTTGACATGGATTTACGTCTGCAATCTTTTGCTTTATGTCCTAAGGAGTTACAACTTGTACACTCATCGTTTCGTACAATTGTTGGAAAAATGACCTTTTTCATTACAATTATAGCATCTTGATTCCTTCATTAAACTGTTGTGGTTCTTCTTTTCTTTTTTTTTTTCTTAATCAAAATCAACGATTTTGTATCTTCAGCTATTGTTAAACAGTCTACCTTTAAGTCATTAGATACTCAGCATAAAATTCATCTGGAGTGCTATATGTAACGTGCACCAACTTGAATAGTTCTTTGATAAGATCTCTGATTCCATCAATTACACTAGCAACTGCTTTTTTTCCGACTTATCTCACAAGCACTTAACAACTCGATTTCAATAAAATATACTTATATAAAAAGTATAGTTCCCATGTTTGGTTTTGTAGTTTATATCTATTTACTAGGTTGCGCAGCAAAGATGCAAAGTCCTGGTGATCTGGAAAGTTTTAAGAAATAAGGTCTCCTAAAGGGCTTTGTATATGATAGACCATTGCATGCTCATCCCAGTGATTAACCAAAGCCAACTGCCTGCCTATCTTTTCAATTGACTTGTTTACACTTGGGTTTGGGTTTCCTGTAAAAAACTCTGGAATATATTCTGGTTTTACAAATAACTTTTGAGGTTACATTATTGGTGTATTTGATCTTTCGTTAATCAGCTTCTCAACTAATCTTTCTAGCCTCTCTATCCTACAATCATAAGTTATTCTTGATAATTAAGTACTAGTTCAACTAGTTGACGGGTCGGGGTAATTTCATGTTGGGACTAGAACTACTCAAATTCTTAGTATATTTGTTAGTTTTAGATCTTTCAATTTAGTTTCACTATCACTAATTAATCGGTTATTTCCAGGTCTAGAAACAATACTAAACTAACGCACTATAACTACCAAAAACTCTGGTCTGTGAATTTAATTTAAACTTAGTATAATGTTAATAAGCGGCAAGCACACGAGTCATCCCGCTATTGGTTACTGTTAAAGATATTCCGATTACTGTAGAACACATATTTTCGGAAATGCTTTTACAAAACAAGACAACACGATTCAAGATTAGTACATGACTGTTTTTGCATCTCTGTGCTTGCCAAGCAAATCCCCGGTATCTTCCTTCGTCCCGGAGGTACGTTGGGGCCTGCTTGACGAGATTTTCAGAGGATGTAATATATCTTTTCTATACTCGGCAATTTCAGTATTCTGTAAACTTCATAAGTCGATGCACTATTTTAAATAAAGCTCACCCAGGTTTGCCAGGGAGATTGAAATGTATGAGATTTTACTTAGATAAAGTAGTATTCCCGTATTTTAAAAATAGTATTCATTCAAGAAAGGCTAGCCTGAACTGAAACAACTAATTTTTTGGTATTAGTGTAAAATAAGCTCTATTGAAAAAATATATAGCATTTAATAAAAAAATGGAGTTCATTTGTTTTCTTTAACTTTTTTCAAACCTGATCTGCAAATTCAGGTAGTGCTAAAAGTTGTAATGTTTTTTGAGGGGAGGCACACCAAAATACTTTCCAAGATATCTTGGAAATATTTTCTTTATTAGTTTCCCCTTAGTTCTAACATACATCAGGATTGTGAGCTCTTATTTAATCCCTAAAGCTTATTAAAAAGCGACCACTGGGTTGATTGTTTTGGACATGATTCGCGAGTTGTAATTTTGTTATTCAAACTAAGGCTATTCTCCACTCACCATTTGTTTACGATTTTCTGGAGAGTATGTCTATACCAGAATAATTAACAACTCTCCTCAGGGTAAATATAGTAGTATTAGTAAATATGTAGCTTATTTTATGATATTATTTTCAACAAAAAAAAGTGAAATCCGTCAAAACGGTGAAGTAAAATTTCGAATTAAGCATTAACATGATGCCAACTGTACATCATGGTATGAAAATCTAAATGATCTTTTAAACATCACAAGCAAGCTGCACTCAAATACCATCAGATTGTAGTCTTTTTCTACAAATAAATTCTGCTCTGACGAGATGATAGCTGATATGCCCCATTTAGCCACATATTCAGCAGCAGCAAGACATGTGCTGTTCTCATGTCAAAACTATGTTGAAGAGTTGGGATTGTCAGTTATTTTTAGTTTGTTTTAGAACAGGAAAATAATGTATTTGGGGGTGGCTAGTAAAATAAGTTCAAATTATGGTTTCTAAGATAACAAATATGAAAAAGCACTTTAAAATGTGTCAATAAAAATTTTATTGTTAGGATATTTGAAACATAAGCTCATATTTGGTATTTTCAGGGTGGTAATAATATGCCTGCTTGCCATATCAAAATTGCAGTCTACAAACTCGCCACCGCTTTCTACATTGGTCGCTTTTACACTCAGCATTTATTCCCAAATTATTCAGAAGTTGTCTAATCACATTGAAGAAGCTGTTTTGAACTATCCACTCTCTGAAGAAATGAAAAAGTCCAATGGTGTTCTGAAGGTATATATCTAAAATCAGATTCAAAACATTAAAGTAGATCAAAAACGTACTTTTTATCTCATCTTGAAATTTAGAAACTATAGAATGATTTTTTTTGGTATAACCAAATTTTAAAATATTTCTTTGTTACTTCTGACGTTTTAATTTATTTGGTATTATTAGTAACAGTATTAAAGTAGATTTTTTATACACCTTTTATTTTAAAGTTCCTTGTAAAAAATAATCCACGGGGTAAGAGCAATGGAGCATTTTCATCAGCCGCAATGAATTCTAAAAAAAACGTTTATAAATTGCTGATTGAGAACTCATATATATATTATTTTTCAAATGTATGATGGTGCTCTCTCAAAGGTAAATATTTCCTTTCCCCCCAAGAGACAACATCTTGTTACCGTGAATTATTAAAATTTTTAAAAATAAATGCCCAAAACTTGAGCAAGTATTTTATGAGGAATTTTATTACGCAGTCAGAATGGTTCTGTAGCAAAAGCGTTACAAATACTTCTGGAAATTACACTTACCATTGTTCAGAATGAAGGAAACGTGCAAAAGAGTTGTTTATTATTTTGTAATTTAATTTAAAGATTTTTAATTAATTTAGATTTATTTATATATGATTAAGAACTAAAGATTTAAGCAATATTTAGCAGAAACTTAATCTAGAGAATATTTGTAATACAGTTTTCCATGACCCCGAAATATCTGAATAAAATGTATGGCCACAAAAGAGAAGTTCAATGTTTTTTAACAGGATAATGGCCAAGAAGACCAAAAGGTAATAAAGTGTTATCTATTTATAGTAGAGACTATTAATCCTTAAATAATATAATTTTGAATTACACAATTTGAAAGATATAGCCCTGTATAAACAAAGACAAAATAAATTAAAACTTAAAAAAACAAAGAAATGTTTGTTTTTAAATTTTTCTCTATCTGTTATGATTCTCAAGATAAGGGTATAGGGCATTTTAAACACTCTGTACAAGAGCATGATTTCAGGTATTTTCCTAATTTTATATATATAAAAACTGTATTTACTAAAAAAGTTGACATTTAGATAAGTTCTAACAACAGTTACACTTTTTCTAAATGTCACAATTAATATATTGTATAGTGGATTCATAAACAAAACATAACTGGCAACCTAAAAGTTCCAATGCCCATGCCAATAAAATCTGGTCTAATTCTTAGACCGTTTTAGTGAATCTGGAGTTAAGAGAACAGATGTAGAAGAGATTGGATTTATATGTAGGTGATATTATTAGAAGAAAAATTGAGTGTAATATATGGTACTGAAGAGATTTTTTATTAGGAAAATATTACCAAAGACAGATTACACTTGGCATAGAGGGTCCATCAGATACACAATAAATTCTTCTAGTCGTACGTGACGTCGTTTAATCGAAATATTAGCTCACGCTCAACGGGTTTAGGCGCGGAGTTGCGGAGAGCATGAGATAGGCCTATTTGTATGAGTAATTCAATTCGGAGATACGTGACTGCTACATATGGTGCACCCAAAACCAAGAAACCTTCCCCAATACACCTTGGTATGAAAGAATACCCTTATTAGGCACTCGAACGATCTGTCACTGTCATGTCATTTTTGGGTTGTCGTAGGACAAACAAACTGATTTAGCCGATGAGGCTTAAATATTGGTTTGATAAGTCGCACAATAAATTGGTCAAATAGCTGTCGTAGGACAAGCAGCTGTTTTGTTGAACTGCCTAATTGGAAATTACATTTAAGACAAAAGTTTACTATTTTATCATTGGTCAAGTTGCGCAATTAGGTGTAATTTGTAAACAGGCCCTAGGTTGTCAACCTATGCTGTCATAGGACATGACAGATTGTTGGACTGCCCTATTGGCCGAAAGCACATAACCACAATAATAAGAATCTGGGCCGGACATTGTCTGATAACTGAACATCTACATCGTATTGGAGTCAAAGAAAACCTTAATTGTGAATGTGACCAAATAGAAAATCTGTATGAGTATTCTTTGAGTGTCCAATAAACGTACTACCAGACCTGGATTTGTATGACGCTTTTATTAAAATAGGGCTCAAAACTCCATTTAACATCAAAACAATATTATGCATTTTCTTAATAAAAACAGGATAAAACTATAAAATAAAACAAGAAAGCTCACTTACAGTAGTCAGTATTAATGTGTTTTTTTTGTGTGTAAATTAAAACGTTTAATGTGTAATTACAGTGTCTAGTGTGATAAGGATTAGTGTGAGGAAAGAGTGATTGACTAAAAATGCACAAAAAAAAACTGATTTATCTCAAACAGACTGGGGCACAGGAAATATAGCTGACACCTTGTCTATAAGGGCAGGGCCAAAAAGAACAGATAAACCGAGCTTCGGAAATATCTAGATGAATCGCTATTATCGGAAATGGAAGTTTTATTTACGGGTTGTTTTATTTAACATCGAATGGATCATCTATACGGAGTATTATCTGTTTTTGATGTTATCTATAGAAGAGATGACGTGTTCTTCATCAATAGAAAGCTTGTTTGTTAGCTTCATATATAATATTGGAGATTGTGAACTACACTTGTTTTTCTAATTTTTAGAAAATTGATAAATTGTCTTTACCCAGAACATTTCTTGTAATGAATCCTTCCTTTTTATTCAGTAAAGTCAAGCAAGACCCAGTTTAATTCTGCATGTAGTTATTATTGTTATAATCTATACAATACATATGCAAATTTTGTTATATTTCGTTCTTTTAAGAAAATTAAAATTCATTGGAAAACAAATTCTTAGCAATTGGTTATAGCCGATTTGTAAATCACTTCAAGCGCAAGTTCCCTCATAATGAATTCTACGATTTGTTAACGGAATGAAAGATAGCATAATTTGTATATTTACTGTACCTATTACTAAATAACTACGTGTTGAACTAAACTGGGTCGTTACTTCAGCGGCTTAGTTTTGGAGGGATGGCGGGTGCATAGGGGTATTTGCATCTTCCGAAGCGTCTGTAAATTCAGTAAAAACGTCAAAAAAGTTTTTGTTACTAGTTTTTACTAGGGCGACGCTTATATATGATGTCTGTATGAATATATATGTATAAGTGGAAGCGTTTTGTAAAAAATAACTGTTTTTACATTTTACTTAATATTATTATGGATTTCCACCAAATATCGGCTGACACAATCATAATAAATAATTTTTGTCCACGAAAAGGATGAGGCAGCCCCTGGAAGCAAAAAAAAATGTGTATCATGTCTGACTTTTTGAATATAAAATATAAAAACATTTTTTTAAATTATAAAAGGTAGTCCTAGGAGGATGAAACAGCAAACTGAAAATAACATATAATTCAGAAGCTTTTCGTTCTCTTCTTCAAACAGTGAAATTTGTAGTATGCAAAGGCGAGAGTACATTACCTCTAATTTGAATAATATTGGATGGCTAAGGATGGAGAAAAGGAGGACTCTACTTTATCTAATTTTCCTTCACAAAATAATCACAACTCATAAACTTTGCTATTTATTTCGAAAACTTAGATTCAGAAGATCAGTACACAAACTTAGATATATAAACATGTAACTCCTCCTCAGCATAAAACCTCTCAATTTCGTGGATCATTTTCCTATAACGTTAACAGGCTTTTTCAACAGGGTTCCTGATTTTATTAAATCTTTTAATGTTTGTAGATTTAAACATAATATTAAGTATATGCTTCTAGGTAATTGTATCTGAATTTATATAAATATCAAGTTTTCAATGTCTGCTTCTTTCTCATCAGGTGAGCAAATAAAATATCGCAATATTATTTTATTTATCTAATTATAATTTGAGGCAGTAATGTACTTCTGTATTAATATTTTTATTTCAACTAATTGTCATTTACTTTTTGTCGCACTGGTTAAAGCCTAATGTGGATTTTTTTATAAACATTGTATTTTGTCGACAATAAAAGCACATATTATTATTATTATTAAATACTTGACATTTATTTTATTATTTTGTATGTAAAAACATGTTTTTTTCTTTTTCTAGATACAGGGTAGCCCTAGGGGAATAGAACAGCCCCCTGAAAACGAAAAAATAATCAATTTTGTAAACATTTTATTTTTTCATTATACAGAGGAGCCTAGAGACTTTTATTTTAAAGCGGTTACATAAAAAAGAAACGATGTAACATGCCAATTTCTTCTATCTCTTTGTATATAAATCGTTTTTTTGTTTCACTATTCCTTAAAAATGCAAATATTTTTTAATACCATAATTCTTAGCTTTTTTAAAGCATAGTAAAATATGGCAATTTATTTGTTGTTGTCTAAAATCAGAATTAAATGTAAGTTTTTTTAAAGGTGTAAAATTCTAAATTTTAATAAGTAAACTTAATATTTAAAAAAAAACTTCAACTTGATAAAACCATTGGTGTACATACTTATAATGGGGCAGTACTGTGTTTGCCAATACACATACTTTTATATTACTTTCTGAGACATTTTAAATTTGTATAAGAATTTTACACACTTAATTTTTCTGCAAAATTTGAAATTAATCGAATAAGTAGTTTTTCAGGCTGATTTTTTAAACATTAAATTATTAGGCTGTCATTTTGATCCGCCATCTTGGATTTGTACCAAAATTTTATGAATTCACCAATATCACACTTGATTTTTGTGCAAAATTTAAGGTTAATTGATTAAATAGTTTTTTACAAAAATTTAGTGTCGACATGTTGGATTTTTACCAGAATGTTATGGTTCCATCCTCTTACAAACATTACTTTTTGATTCAAATTTGAATTAAATCGGGTAGTTTTTAGCTGTGCTATTAACACACGGTGAAATATGTTAATTTCTTTTATCTCTTTGTATATAAATCTTTTTTTTTACTATTCCTTAAAAATGTAAATGTAAGCATAAAGTTTAGCTTTTCTAAAACAAGGTAAAAAGGGTCAAATTTAGTTATTTATTTATTTTTTCATACATGAGCAATTTTTGCTTTATATAGGGTTAATAAAGGGGTGAAACAGTTGTCTAAAATCAGAATTAAATTTAAAATTTTTAAAGGGTTACACCCTACGCTAAATTTTAATAAATAAATAATTAATATTTTTAAAAAACTTGATATATCTTTGGCGTACATACTTATATGGAGAGTACTATGTTTTTAAACATCTAGGAACCCTAAAACCTGGGAGTATTGGTATATTTGAAACATTTCTACCTTTTTATATACCTCATAGGATTCCAGATTGCTTCTGGTTTCTTTCAAGTTACTGTCAATATTCAAAACTTTTTCAGTCTTCACTAACATTTGTTAGTCAGAAGTTTAAAATACATTTTTTACATTGCTTTGAAAATTCCTACTACTGAAATTGTTTGACACACATTTTTATCACAAAAAGATTAACAATATTCAACATAATGAAAATTAGGTATGTCACTGACTTTGAGAGAAAATAAATACATAATTCTAGTATTAAATGCCGTTTGTCTACTAAGCATCAGCATGAAATTTAATTTTGTTATGTTATAAGTAAGTTTTTTATATTTGTCCATTTTCCAAATTAAAATAAGCTAGACCTTCAATTTTTAGAACACTTTGTCTTCTGTAACATATGGGATAGTTTTGGATTGAATCTTGTTTTTTTAAAGAAGCAACTTTCTAAAAAAAATGGAAAAACAAACCATTGAGAGAAATAATAATTTACTTTTTTTAGGATATCGTTAGTATTGGAAAGAAAAAATCTAAATCTAAACTTAGACGAAGAAAACCACTTAAAATCGAAAGTGATGAAGATTCAGATCTGAGTGAAAATGATCATATATCTGACTATAGTAGTTCTGATGACTCTTTCATTTCTGATACTGAAGATATTTTAGTTGACTCTTCAGATGAAGAAATAGATATTATAAAGGTAGGTTAGTAAGTCTTGTCGTTATTTTTATACTATTGATTACTCGACTGGGCATGCAAAGGAGGAGGTGTTAACAGTCATGTGTGTATGTATTATTGTTTGTTACCAGCTACAGGCTAAACACCTAGAAGATTAGCCTGTCCCCGCGAGTGTTCTCTCTTTGCTTAAAAAAAAATCAGAATTGTGGAAATAGTACGCCATTCTTTCCACATGAAAAATTATTAAAGAAATTCTATATATTATTCCTTTAGTGGAGTAGATATACGTACCCTCGTGTATTTTCACATCCGTAACTATTGCTTAAAAACACATGCTCAAAAACAGTAAATATTATTGGTCTCCTAAAAAATATTGTTTCTAATGCGTAGTTCGCGGATTATCAGTTCCATATAAACCTTTATGACTATGATAATTCGGTTTTTTTGTTAAGTGATTAGTCTTTAGAGCTAACATTTATATCTTTTTCTAAATTTTAGGTGTCGGACGACTCAATCTCAGAAAAATCCAAACAAACCATCGCAAATGGACTAAAACCCAAAGATAATAAACTACAAAACGAAGGGCCGAAAAATAAAGATTTTATTCTAAGAAAGGTACAGAAAATGGACGCCAACGTGATGTTGGAGATTATTAATGAAGAAGGACTTTTGCAAAGTATTAGGGTGGTCAATGATTGGTTGAAATCTGATCAAGAAATAATTAAGTCATGCGCTGCAAACACCAGGACCCTTATTCGCCAGATGATGCATCTTATTAACCTAATAAACATTAATTTAAATAATTCCAAAGCATTGCATATCAAATTTAAGGTAAGTAAGTATATAAAAAACTTGTGTAATTAATTAAAATAAAAACCGTTTACACCGGCCTCGGGGCCGGTTTTATTCTAAGAAAATTAGTTTTAGGGATAATTTGGGCGCAAAAAGTTAGGAGACATCGATCAACATGTACAGAGTACTGCAATAATAGAGAATAATAACCGATTTTATTCAACTAGGTGTCGAAAAAGAGTGCTTTTTTGCTCTACTTGTGAAACCATAAACTGTACCGTAATGTCTTTGTTAGTGGTTACTAGATGGCGTTGTTTCCAAATAATGCTGATTTTTCTCAAAAAAATCAAATGGCACGCTATGACTTATATCACAATTTATTTAGTAGATATGAAGGGCATTGAATAGTGAAATAAAAAAAATCCGGGGTGCGCTTTTGCACTTATCATTTCGTTAGTTAACGAATCGCTAAATCACGTGATTTAGCGAAACAACTGACAAAAGGTTGGAAGTAGCATCCATTTCTTAAATGGAAAATTGCATGTATTTTTTGACGTCAAGTAGGCCAGTTTTTCATTACGATTTGACAGTTACTGTTAACCTTAAAATTATTTTGTTGACGTTGAGCAAAACACGACAAGTTTGTTTGGTTTAATTAAGTATACTTTATTATTTTGGAAATAATTAAAAGGTGATGAAGAATTAAAAATCTGAAGCTTCTAAGGTCTGCCTGGAGATCCTTAATACTTTGTTATACTTCTAAAAGGGAATATACAGCAGCATTGCTGGCATCAATTGGTGATTGAATAATTATTGTACCTAATTCCTACTAATATTCTAATAAAACAGAAGTTAACAAATAAGTGATGATTTCCAGAGATCTAAATTTGACTTTAATTAATCGCTACATATGAGTTCAGTGAAAAAAGGTGAACATTTTAGTGGATATTACATTGTGCTTTTCCAGAACAGATTTTAATGTTATTATACCTTATTATAAAGGCGTAATATAATATTTTTGCGCTTGTAGGAGGTATTTCCAGATATTTTAGAGACATTAGAGAATATGATATTCTTAAAGGCACTCTCAGGTATTTCTAGGTAGGAAATAACTATTTTAAGATACATAACACCTCTTTAAATAAATAGGACACTAAGCAAACCCTTGTTAAAGAATCAACATTAAATTAAAATCTAATAAATTTAACAGACAATTGTTGAATACTTTAGTAAGCCATATTTTGAGATAGAGTTTTAGTTTTTTTTCTTTAATTTCTACAAATTCAATGTACTGTAGAGATAAATGCATAAATATCTTTATTAGAGTGGACTAGTTTTAGATGTACTAGTCAAAATTTTGTTATATTTATTCTGAATTAAATATTTTTTCAAAATGAAACTTCCTACTTTAATTTCTAATACATTTGTTTTCTATATTTATCTAATGAATTGGTAATAAAAATATGTTTTTATAATAACTTAACCAATATGTATTGTTTAAGACGATTTTTAATAAAATGGTAATATGGTCTAAATAAAATAAGTTACACACTTATTCTGTGTTAAAATTATTAAAATGCCTAATAGGATTTATTAAATCATTAGAAAAATAAACAAATAAAATTTAATACTTTTACCATTTAATTATAAAGTTTAAAATAAATACAAGCCCTTATTGATAAAGGGCAACCACCAGCATTTAGACCAGTTTACAAGAGTAAAAAATGAAAAATTAACCCTTTCACATTTTTGTAGAATTTTGCATTTTAGGGTGCTTGGGGCCCATGTTTTCCCACTTCTGTCAGTCTGTCTGTACGCAGCATAGCTTAAAAAATACTTATCTAGTTGAATTTAAGTTTTCAACGGAATGGAAACATTTTGGTAAAAATCGAATATGGCGAAACAAAGTGGCGGCCTAATGAAATAAGATTGTATAAAACTCAAGCGAGAAACAGAGACAGACTGGTAAAATTTTAGTCCGAATCTTGTATGACAAAACTAAATGACGGCCTAATAAATTATTTGAATATGCAGTAAATTGTAGTGACAATCTGTACGAGGGAAATTGATTGCCATTTAAAAAGATCCCTCTCTAATATTTTTATTATTTCTCGTACTAAAAAGTATTACATACAGTGTAACTTTTTACATGGAATGCTCTGTATAAAGAAGACCTTTTATATATTCAAAAATAAAATGGCCATTTGTAGGCAGGTATTAATTTTAGTTTTTTAAATATCATAGGTAGGTATATCAGAAAATTTGGCACGAAGTTTTTTGGAAAGATATTTTTTAGCTTCTCATAGGTGTAAAAAATCGAAAGGGTATTCATTTAATAAAAATACATATTTTGTCACTCTCTATATATTTCTAAGATACAGAGAATTACCATATGATTGGGAAGGAGAAAATTTATTGTGCATTTTTTTTTAATTGCATTCAAAATAATAAAATTACTGCACAGTTGATCCTATACCTAACAGAGTAATTTTATCGTCTAAAAACTAAAAATTGAAGTTTGGAGAGTTTATATAACCCAAAAGAAACAGTTGGAACTGAAATATAAATATGTCCACTTTCATACCTTAACTTTTGGAAATATGTTTAAAGATTCGTATATAATACTACCCGTAACTAATTTCATAATGGTACCAATCTCTAACTCTCTATATCCCTGTAAATCTGTATCTATAAAATGCCTAAATATAATTATTTTTCTAGATTTAAGTGTAGTCATAAATCTTTAAGATATAAATGAAATAATTTTCCATTTTGATTATTATGAAATTGACTGGAACTTCTTTAAATTTTTTTTTAAAAGTGTTGCAATATTTTATCTTAAAAATCAATTTTATATTTGTCACTAAATAAAAAAATTTTAGAATTGGACATTTTTTTATTGTTCAAGTTGTTACAAGCTGAAATTAGTTTCCATTGCTGCTGATTTCTGGTGATACGTAAGTCCACGCCATTTTCTTTTACGAAGGGTCCAAAGGACTCACTGTCACTTGAAATACCTAAAAAGAAGAAAAAGTATTGTAAAAAAATTGCTTTTCGAAAAATCATCTGTAAAAGAAGGATATTTTAAATGAAATAATATGCTATTAAAAAACTTCGTTATTGATAAAATAGGTATATTTCCAATTTTAGTTAAAAATTAAATGCAATACTTAAGGAGCATATTCCCCTTAACAAAATAAGAAGAATATCCCTGTAAATATGGCTTTTTAAACTTTTGTTTCTAACAGCATGTATAGTACCTCCACCCAATTTTTTTTTATTAAATATAACCATAACCCCTACATTAATTAATTAATTTTAGGTACTGATGTCCTACAGTAAACTACTGGACAGACGCAATTATACATGCAAATTTGTGGACAAAATTCAAGTTTACTAATTTTCAACCAGAATTTATATATTGAGTTGTGGTTTTCGATAATGCCTAGTACTATATCTTGGATTTATCGCTTCGAAAATGCAAAAGGCCACAAGAAATCTGTTACACAGAGTATTATCTAAGCCCTTGTCATTTTCTCAAAATGTTTATATACACACACAATGATTATTACAAAACGAAATATTATATTGTTCTTTTCTACCCAGGATAATCCATACCCGAATAACAAAAAACTTACTTCA
The DNA here is from genome assembly GCA_030620095.1 of Kuschelorhynchus macadamiae. Classification (NCBI taxonomy): domain Eukaryota; kingdom Metazoa; phylum Arthropoda; class Insecta; order Coleoptera; family Curculionidae; genus Kuschelorhynchus; species Kuschelorhynchus macadamiae. The sequence goes on from JAUTXW010004611.1 coordinate 616,106, forward strand.
TATTGAATAATAATAATAATAATAGAACACCAAAATGCCTCCCCTGGAAAATGTAAATATTGTATATTACATATATAAATTAAATTTATATACCAAATGGACTACGCATGACCATTTTTGGTTTTTTTTTTCATCAGATAGTTACGCGTTTGCTAGACAGTTGAGACCTGAATATTGTCCAAAAATTTCCATGTTTAAGTTCGTCATTTATACGTCACAATCTAGTGGTATTCTAAAAATTATACTGAACAAAGCCTATAAGAATGGGTGAATTGCAAGGTGGCTACTAGGTCTACACATAAATCTTATAAAACTAGCTTGAGGGAAATTCCCTAAATTTTATATATGTTGTAGTTCTTGACTTTCTGAACAATAGATACCATGAAAACTTCCAAATCTTACAAAATAGAGACAGAATTGAATTTATAAAAAAAAAGTTATTCTGAAGAAAAAATCAAGAAAAAAATGTTTCTTGTTACAAAATGCAGTTTTCACTTTGAGTAATCTTAATTTTCATAGACTTTAGTCAGTTATACTTTATTTGATATGATTAAAAAAGGCAACATACAGATGTTTCAAGTAAATTGAAGTTTAAAAAATAAAATTTTAAACAAAACAAATTACATTTTTAGTTCTATGTATGGTCTTTTTTAAAGTATTAAACTTCAGTTTACCAAATTACATATAAACCAGAGGTTTTATTCTTTAATAAAACAAAATAGTCCATAATAAAAAAACAGCAGCTGCACCTTATACCATATTTTTGGAACATCCTGTATAAATATTTAATATATCCTTACAAAATGTACTTTTAGCAACCTAATATCTTCCAGTACCTAACAAGGTATCCCAGAATTACATAATATGGATTTAAAATAACCTCTTCTGGTCAAAAATGGTAAACACAGTAAACTTGACTTACAAAAAATAAGGTTTCTTCCTGATATAAGGTATAATCTATATGATGTATAATTTTTTCTCTAAAATTAAGTTTGGTTCACTTTTGTTCCTTTATGTATATCTATGTAGTTTTTTTTTTCATTTTTAACAAATCTGATATTTTATATAGATTTTATGTACAGGATGTCTGGTTATATTTTAAACGTACCCTACAATCTTTATTATGAGTTATCAAAAAACTTTAAAAATAAAAGTGTTTAGGTTTGGGCAATTTACAAGAAAAACAAACAAAAGGTAATCGGAAATTTAGCAAATGGGCATCGACTTCGTTATTTTAAAAGGCACACCCTGTATAGTAGATACACCTCAAAAAATGTTCTCTTCTTGCTGATTATTAATAATAGACTAGGTTTAAGACCTTTATTTCTAAAGATAATCAAGAAATTTAAGAAAAACCTTATCATAAGAAGCAATGTATTCCCACTGACTCCACTATATTGGAGCTTTCTCCATTTCTCTCTTAAACATTTCCTCTTATGTCAAGGTTTTTCTAAAATGTCTCTGTTATCTTTAGAGATAAAGTTTAAACCTAGTATATTTATAATCGGCAAGAATGATGATTCCGTTCAAACCCAAAAACATTTGTATTTAAAGTTTTTTGATAACTCATAGAATAAGGCCTCTAGGGTACCGATTAAAATATAACCAGGCACCCTGTACAATTTCACATAAGAATAAACAAATAAATTCCATTAAACATAATGAACTTATTAAGTCGTATAATAGTTATTTTTTTAAATAGAATATTTTTATTGTGATGTGATACTTCAAAAGCGATTCATAGATTTGAACAAAAGACTAATTAAAAATACACATTAAAAATGGCAATTAGCAAAACCCAAGGAAAAACACACACTTCAAATAATTTGTGCACACTGTAAGAAATTAGACAAACATAAAAAACATAAGGAGGTGTCTAGCACAAAGTTTAATGAGTGACAATAAAAAATAAGTGCAGCATTCATCAGTTAAGTTGCTATGGATTATCTTGCTGCTGTTTTCCGACAGAATATCAGTGCAAAAACCATTACTCAAATCAAACAAGGTTTCAAGTGTTAAATTCTGTTTGATACTGTGAACTGATGATTTGTTATAATAACGAACTCATAGGTATGTTTTGCAGTAGACTTTGCTAAACATAAGCTTATGAATTACACTAGCCTAACCTGTCTAAGTCTAATATTATAGTAAGTTTCTTTATAAAAAAAAACAAAAAAATCAAATGATTGTTCTTCCTTATATTGACTAAGTATGTGAAAGGTAAATGAAAATACTGTATCAAATACTGGACATTATTTCTTGTATCATTCCCTTCTTTTTAGTGTCATATTCTGCAAAAGCTGTAAAAATTTTGCTATAATCAATAAATGTGCCATACACCACATACTGTGTGATATAATATAACTAATTATTTCCCTTCTCTAATAATTATAACATTATATAATTCCAACTGTAGTTTTTTTAAAGAAAAACAAAGATTATTTAATTTTGCCCTCAACAGCAAAAATATATAATACCTAAGAAAATAATAGCTTACGCTATAAATTTTCTTTAGACAATGAAATATAATTTAAGCAATTCCATTCTATTTGCTAAAATATACAAATTCATGCCTACCTGCAACAGTCTTATCATTATGATAATCTAGATTCAACTGCCCTGATTGCTTCTTTAGTCTTTCTATCAATAGAAAACATTATACCTAAATTGGTTCCTAGTTACTGGAATTTATGTTCAATTTTGCAATACTTAAATACACCATTATTAAACCACTGTTATGTTTCCGCAAGTGATCCATCAGCTGTTCCACTACCTTGTTTACTGTGTATTTGTGAACTAAAAAAGTTAGGTTAGGTTAGGAGACCAAAATTAAATAAAATACTGCCGTATTCCTCAAATAGGGAGAGCCATTCCCTAGTAACAACAGGCATTTACGACCTAGAGTAAGATTTTTATTCTTACTGTAAGTTTAAATTGCTTTGTTTTCCCGATGAACGCATTTCGCCTATATTATTATATTATTTTTCTGTGGAAGACGCGCCCCGTTTCAAAGGCGGATAGATGTATGATGTTTATGTGGTTGCATAACAGCCGCGGTGCTGGATTAGAATAGATATTAACATAGGTCCCCCTTTTCTTTTAAGAATAAAATACGTAATAGAATTTTGCACCATATAGTAAATAATTTAATTTATATTTAAACAGAATATTCAGAACTTTGTTAAATATTTCTTCAAAAGAAGTACATTTTGAGGATAGCGTTTTGTTTTCCCGTACTTCTAACAAAATGATCAAATCAGGAAAGAATTCACTGAATTAAAAATAATGATTCATTAAAAACTAAAATAGGTTTCGTAATAATATGACATAGATAATATTTTTAAACAGCTTAGCTTACCTTGTTTAATTTGAAGAATTTTTTTACGAGTTTCGTATTTTCGCTGCCTATTTGGAGGTTCCATGTTTTCATGATTTTCTTGAATATTTTGGCATCTGTTGATTACTTACGGTATGATGTATATGCTAATATATCAAGGCTTAGCTTTCAAGTAATCAAAACTATTTTTTCTTTTACGAAATTAGACTCCAAGGCAGTAAATTTAGATATTATCAAAAACTCAAAAACTGACAGATTCGGAAAATGGCGGCTTTAGTAATAGGTTGGTTTTTAACGAACCAGGATCCGAAAGTCCGATTGTCATGCCGAACAGCTCTCCGAATGAAGAAAATTTTCGTTAACTAACGAAATGATAAGTGCAAAATCGCACCACAGGTCCGCATTTAAATTAAGAAAGTCGATTATGGTCTCTCAATTCCGAAATGTCGAATTAGAAAATTTACTATGCCGTTTAGTAGAAGAGAAAAAGTGTCAATGGCAAAGTGGAAATGATTTTCGTCTCTCATTTCAATTAATCCTAAAATATTAGGAAAATCAATAAACTGGAAGAAGAAACAAGGCTCCAACAGATACTTTAGTAATTTTGCGAACTGTAAAGAACAAAACTTAACAAAGGAACAAAAAATACTAAAACTCTTATAATCACATAAGCTCCGCAATAAAATAGCTAAAGCTAGGGCGAGGCAGGGCAGGACTGGGTTTGGGCAAAAATATTAAACCGAGTTCCACCTTGCTTCAATGAAACAACAACAAAAAATGGCGAAATGAATTAACAGCTAACAAAAAAGATATTTAAAATTAACTGAAAAACTACTTACGGTAAAAAGATTTAGTATATGCGACTTGACCTACTACAAGTAACGATATGATTATGAGACTGAGTTTTAGTATTTTTTGTATTGTTCCTTTGTTAAATTTTGTTCTTTACAGTTATGCAAGATTACTAACGTTTTTATTGGAGCCTTGCTTTTTTCCAGTTTTTTGAGTTTCCTAAAATTTTAGGATCAACTGAAATGAGAGAAGAAAATATTTTCCACTTTGCCATTGTCACTTTTTCTCTACAAAACGACAAGGTTAATTTTCCAATCCGACGTTTCGGATCCGAGAGACCATCATCAACGTCCTTAATTTAAATGCGGATCTGAATTTTTATTTCACTATTCAATGTCTTTAATTAACTACCAAATAGATTGTGATATAAAAGTCATTGCGTACCATTTGCGTTTTTGAGAAAATAAGCTTATTTGGAGAATTCCGAAACAATGCCATCTAGTGACCACTAACAAAGTCATTACGGTACGGTTTATAGCTCCATGAGTAGAGCAAAAATGGCACTTTTTTTCGACACCAGGTTGAATAAAATCGGTTCATCCAAAACAGATATCATAACATTTGAAAGTAAAAATGCTTGACCTTCCTTCCCCCACTCTTTATTTTGCAAAATAGACAAAAATGATCTCGAGCAAAAAAGTGTCTAATTAGTTTAAGAATATAATGCTTATAGAAATTTAAGAGAAAATTGGCATTTTCACTTTTGTGTTGCTGTACCCCCCTCCCTAGCTTCCAACTTTCGAATTTGAAAATAATTTACAGCAATTTCTCTCTGCCGATTTACCTATAAATATTTTTTCCTTAAGTTCTGTCATTAACGGTTCTCGATTTAGAGCCGACGCCCTCTATTATTGTACCTGTACAAGCAAAAACGGTACCTGGGCCACCCCTTACCTTGTGCCAAATTCTTGGCAGAGCGAGTTTTTTGCAACCGTTACCACCCCACCCCCCGCCGCAAATATCCACCCCACCCCCCGCCGCAAATATCCACGTTTTAAGTTGTGCTAACCCAGTGGCATAACGCGATTTGTAACGAGCGCATTATTTTCGTTGGGAGTAACTGTAATAGTTACCAATAAATCATTTAATTTCCCCTAAGGAAGAAAAACCTTAACATTCCGCGGTGTACTTGTCTTTTTAAAACTGTTTTTTACTATAATTTTGTTAGGTACCTCTTTGGCATATCATATTGTTAGTATTATTACCAATAATTTGCAAAAGCGTGATTATTGTTAATTTTGTAAAATTGGTAGTTAAATAATTATTTATTATCCATATTCACCAATTTATTATTCATTTTCACCAATCATCGCCAGTAACGTTAACAATATTTAATTCAATATTCAACTGTCTAAACTAAACTATTTTGTCAGTCATCAGCAGCTTTTCAGCTACCACGTTTAAGTCGTTTAGCATCGCACCAATTCAACCAATGAGAACAACTGACTGTATAATGCAGGTCGGCTGTAAAGAATGTTAATATGCAACCCCGGTGGCACAGCGTGATTTGTAAGGCGCGACGCGGCTTTTTTTTTTCGGGTATTGCGCCTCCCTGAAGTTAACAATTGGTGGCGGTGTAAAATTTAATTCCAACAATATAAGGTATGTTTTTGTAACATTTAATATGTTGGTGGACTCGCACTCGCTTGATCCCAGGTTCAATGCCAACCAGTCGGTCCCACCACAGGGAGTAGGTATTAATAGTAAGTATTAAAGTAAATATTAAATATTTCGATACCACCTGCGGAAGTACTACCATGTTGCTCCTAGGTGTCGCTAAATGCGAAATCCATTTTCCGATGCTTGGGCAACGGTGGCGGATTTGCGATCGGGAACCGAGAGCGTCCACGGTACATTGTATCATGGATTTTACAAAAATATAAAGGCCACAAGCTTCGTGGTAAGCTCTAAAACATAAAAAAAAAATATCTAGTTTAAAAGCTGTACTTTGTGTCTTATTGCGTCCTATAACCTAACCTTATACTTGCCAGATAAAGTAAAACAATTAATTTCCTATTCATCATCAAAATCATCATTAGAAGCAATTATATCATCAATCAAAACAAATCCAAAACATTTCAACGTTCACCGGCGTTGGGTTCCCAATGAACCACTGATTCTAATCTTTCATTCGGAGACCAACAGCGTTCTTCAAAGTTTAATAGCATTCTGACACATTGAAGCGACATAACTGTACGCAATTTTTTTTGTTTTAGAATCCGAAATGGAGGAATCAGACTGGAATCGAACTCCTTAAGTTTTTGTATAAAGTGCTCGTTTTTCTCGTGACGATAAAAGGTTTTTTCCAAAGAGTTTTAATCTCGCAGTGTTAATACTATAGCAATTTCTCACGCCATACGTCTGTGAGCTCGACCACGTGAAAATTACGTCACCGAAAGTGCCATTGTTTTATAACCTTGCACAGGACAGTTAACGGCACAGGTGCTGTTCGGCATTGTGCAATATTTTTGAATGCTGTTCTATTTGTTTCACCTAAATTATAGTCATGAACAAGTTTTTTTAAGAGATTTGAGTTTCACTTTTACAGTTTTATTTTCAACTTTCATAGGAATATGTAAACTTTGTATTTTAAGATTTTCATCAATTTGACATTTTTAAGCTTTGCAAGAAAATATACAAAATGGTGCGTAGATTAAAATGAATAATTAAATTTAGCATGGAACAACTTGCGTTAGTTGTTCGAGTAACTGATGCACTTTGTTCTGTGCACACAGAAGGGTGAAACACAGCATGTTCTTCTATATATGTTTTTAATAAGTAATGACAATTTTTATCGACAAGTTCGTTTTGTAATTTGCATGACATAAGATCAACGACAAAGCAATCTGATACTTCATTAGGGCTTACATAAGTTAAACCATATGTTTTTTTAGAGAGACTGAATGTTTCTATACCATGATATATTAACACTAGGCCAGATACAAAGTAATACTTTATAAATAGAATTTTTAAAACTTTGCCTGTTGGTGTTGACGATATCCTCACGTTTTTGTTTAGCCTTCATTAGTACTAAAATTGCTAGCAGCATGCTTTGTTTTGGGGGTTATTGTTGATATAGGTAAAAATGTAAATTTAATTCCCAAACACATGGGACTTACTCGTAAATGTGGTTCCTGTATTGAATTTTAAATAGAAACTAGATTTTGAGAAAATTATTTGTGTTGATATTGTTGATATATTTTATGTTGTTAATCTCTTCATGTACTATGCCTGAACAGTGGTGACGGGCAAAAACCAAATCAACAATTACCAGCCCGTTTCCATACTCTCTAATTTTTCTCTCTAAGATTCTTGAGATGATTTTGTATCGGCGAACCTATATCAGTCCATCCAGTTTTAGTTACTATTTCCAATTTAACATGGTTTTTTGCTGAGGTAGTGTCCAAAGTACAATCACCAATCAGATATATCAGATAGATATAGCCAGATTTTTCCAAGGCCTTTAATGGAATATCATAAAGTCTTGATAAGCAAATGCAAGGCTTCATTTCTTAATTGTTTTCAGACATGAGAAAGCCATTTGTATTTTACTGTTTATATTGATTTGTTCAATATTAATAATTGTAATAAACTAATATTTGTTGATATCCTTAATTTATTTGGCTATTATATATTTAAATTAGGTTTACATTGGTAAATTAGTTGCTAATCGGACACATCATTTCTTTACAATTCGTTTCTTTGTGTGAAATTGCAAAAGCTTTGATAATATTGAAGACTTTTCCTTTTGTTAGTTCTATGGTAGAATGCTTATCACTAACCCGAAACCTCATATACACATGTCATATGTTCGAAAAAGTACAGAAAGGTTTTTGAACTAATTAAATTTTTGGGAATTTGGTGGGTTTTGGTATATTTTGACAAACAGTTCAAGTTCTTAACCTGAAAACGTGTTTAAACTCTTATAAAAAGCAACAAGTAGTTTAGGTTAATGTTTTTAGTAAACATTTGCTGATTTTAATAGTAAATTAAGTTTCAAATTTCTTTTTTTACTGATTTCTGATGTATGGATTTTTTTATAAATAGTGAAATCTACCAATTTTGAAACAATATCGCATAATTGCCCTTTTAAATATATATTTATTATAAATATACTATTTCATATGCTTTTGTTTCGAAAATATGAAAATAGCAATTCCTATTCATAATCTTGTAATTGTCAAAAAAATTAGCAGAGGTTATTATGTTATTCTGTTTGCTAAATATTTTCCTACAAGAACCTGAAAAAAAAATTTAAAACGCGTGTACCTTGTAGTAAAATTAACTGAAATATTTTAAACATGATGGTATTAATTTCTTTCAACACTTTGTTTTAATTATTAATTTACAAAATTTAGGTATTTTATTTAGTAAGTATTTTTTATCTGAATTTTTGTTTAGATTTTTGCATGTGTTATTGCTTTATGTGATTATTATTACTCTAATTTGCAACCTCCCAGCCTGTCCAAGAAGTCTCCGTTTTTCAGAATATCCTAGAATTATCGGAGGTATAATCTTATTCTCTTTAGTAAGGCGTGTATAGGAATTTATCTGCAATAAACTATTCTAGTGTTATTTTGTTGTTTTTAATTTAAGCTTAATCGGCATTGTCGAACGATAAACTTATTGGTTATTAGTAAATTTAAAAGAGAAAACATAAATTTCAATAGTTACCGAAAAATTTCAGTAAAAAATAGCATATAACTATTGTCCTTTTGGATAGCTAAGGTTTGAATATTGATTTGATGGGGATTTGATACTGACGTTTTGTTAAAATTATTTTGTTATCTGGCTTTTACATTCTTTAATTTTAAGATCATATTTTATATTTGTATTAGATTGGGAAGATTGCTTCAGTTAGTGAAAGTGTCATACAGCTATGCTATAAGCCAATGAACCATAGCAACCCGAGAGAATGTAATGATATTGCTAAGAAAAATAAAGAAAATATAATAAATTATACCTTTTATAATTATACGTAGTTAAACTAAAAAATATTTTCTCATCTTAACCAAAAATTCCTGTTTAAGTGGGGCTTTCCGTTTACCCTAGACGATTTTAAGGATTTTTGTTACACTAGTACATTTTTGCAATTCAAATTTTTTACAATGTTTTTGCCGTTCGTTTTAAAGATACTTAATAAAACTAAGTAAGTTAAAGACAATTTATTATAATGTTCAATTAATCATAATTGTTAATTTTTCGCATTAGTATTATATTTTATATTAAGTCACTAAATTTGCAACCAGTTTGTAAAACTATTATGCATAACTGTTGCTTACCCATTGATAAAAAAAGGAATTTTAATACAAGAGTGACATGATAAACAGAGAAATATGTATCCTTTGGGCGTTTTAATTAATTCTTTCACCTATTTGATATTTGATTTGGAGAAAAAGAATCCCGAAAGCCGAAACCCGCACAAGGTTCTTGAGCTGATGATGATGATGATGATATAATAATTATTAAATATATTTAAAAAAAAGGCCAAAGAAGTTATAATGAAATTGTGGATTCTGAATTCTACTAATCTATTAAATAATCATTAAAAAAAGGATAATGAAATGTGTGAGTGCAGTATAAAATTGAAATTCGGACTTTGCCTCATTACATTAATGCGCGTAATCTCAAATTGCATCGACTGCAAATACAAAATAAGATAATTTTGTTTACAAGGAAGAGGTACTTCAAAGTTTGCCTTATAGAACAATTTTTCAGAAAACTATGTATTATTATTAATTTGAATTGCTATTAAACTGGCAACATTTAAAAATTACATTTTTATATTATGTCTACTTTATTATTTATAAGAATTTCTTTGTTTATAAATATTTATAGAAATAACTATATATCAAAAAGTGTCCTTCGCTGCTCGCTATAGTGCTACTTTGATTTTTTAGATATCGGAAATGATCAGCAACGAAAACAAAATCCCTTTGGCTGAAGACATTGTTTTAAAAGGAATAAATATCTTCCAGTCAGCCCAAAGTGAGTATGATTGGGACTATCTTCTGAAAAAAGACATTACCAACAAGGAAGAAGCTCTAATTAGGATAATAAAAATACTGTCTTTTGGGAAACTATTAACAAAAATTGAAGAAACAGGTATTAGTTATGACGAAGATAAGAACATTTTGGATTGTAAACCTGTTGAAAAAGTAGATGACGATTCTGTTTCTGCTGCTGCTTTGATGGAAGAGCTGGTGAGTTTATTAGTTCACTGGTTATTATAAATACATAGGAATACACCACAAATTCAAAAAAATCTGTAAATTTCCTTATATCCGGTTTTTATAAGTACATCACAGTATCTCAGAAATTATATACCAGATTAGTTTAAATTGCTGATGCTATGTACGGATTTAAAATATGACACACTCATCTATAACATCGCTCATTAGCGTGCGATCCTAGCTGACATCGACTTGCCACAATGCAGATATCATATATTTTATATGCAACAGCGGAATCGAGAATTTAAGTTCATTCCGATATCCTTTTAACATGTAACAACTAGTTATTGTAAGGAGGCTTAGTAGTTTATCCGAAATCAAAAAAAAATTTGTACACTTTTAAAATAGTTTCCAGAGAAAATCAGAACCTGGTCAAATAAAATCATCCCTCTCTTCCCAAATATTTTTTTTTATTGGCAAAATCTTGTTTTATTGGAGGTAATATAATATGCCGCTCTTTATTTAAATTATTTTCAACATTTTGTATTGTTATGTCATTAAGTAACTAAATATTGTGTTGGCAATATTGAAAATTATTAAAAAAAAAAAACCGCTTTTAATGTACAAAATGTGCTTCGTGAACAGCCAACTTTGGCCATTGAGCTACACGGAAATCTTTCCAGGAGTTCCAGCTATTTATACTAAATACTATACAAAGTTGAAATCTATTTAACGGCCTTTTGTTTTTCATTTGTTAGATCTTCGGAGTATAATCGGTCGTTGGTATACTGATTTTACAAGATTCGTTATAAGTAAAGGATAAATTATAAATGATACCATTATGGTCCAATGCCCAGGAATTTAACATCCGAGATTCGTAGAACCTGGCTGAAAATGTGTGGTTATGGCAAGAACTTGACCTCTTAATATATGAAATAAGGGTTACCACTCCCTACTCCCTGCGTAAAAACAAAAAATAGTTGTTTTCGAACAGAGAAGTTTCTTAGCACTTGTTAGTAAAATAAACCATTCTCTTATAAAGTGACGATTGAAAAATAATCGCATTTTTTAAATGATCTAAAATATAAGTGAAGCCGATGTACCGAATTCTAAACGATCCTGGATTATGTCCTTTAGATGCTTTTTGCGAATTTTCAGACAATTCGGCCCATATCCTGTTTTTTCCCTTCAGCAGTGGTTTTTAGGGCCAATATAGAGGTGCTCATACATTTTCAGCCAGTTTAGGTCAATTTCGTAAATTTCATCGTTTTTTTGTCTGTGGACACTGGCCTAATAATATAATTAAATGATACATTCTTTAAATAGTAACAAGTGTTGAAAGCAGAAGTTTTCAAACGAGGAGGTATTTATACTAGGAGACTTACTTTTTAAAGTATTTTATTTCAAACCAACTAAGTTGAATATAAAAGAATCTATGCATTTTTATTTTTGTTGACAATTTTGTTTTATGTCGTATATCGTTTGGCAAATTATTGAATAATGTATATTTTAAATATATTGTGCCTAGCTGATTTTTTTCCAATCTTACATTTTGCTGCCATGGTCTGTAATTGTAAGTCATGTCTTGTCTTTCGTTATTAATAAAAATGCAAATTTTTGTTTTTTATTAATATTTTGGAAGTTCAAAAATCCCTTAGGTTTACATAGGTTAATAGAAGGTCAGTGGCGTCACGTGTCAAAAATAAAATATAATATATAATTTAACTAATTTAAATAACTCATCTCTAGGCGTTATTGATGATCAGTCATATACAATATGCCTCGCAGTATTCAAACAAAATTAACATAAAATAAAAAAAAACTGATCTTGATTGTTTTCGCTCAACATAATAAAATCCGTGATAAACGAAATTTTTTGATTTCTTTTAAAAACCAAATCACTGCCAATTTTTGTTTACTACAAAGTTGTTAATTACTCTTTCATTTAAATCAGAAATAGATTAAATAAGTTTCTGTTCAACTGACAAACATACTAACGCATTAAGCCTGTCTTGAAATGTCTTTTTGCGTTTCGGAATAGAAAAAAATTCTCGCTACTTGTACAGTCGTCATAGTCTGTGTTGTTACTATTATCATGTACTTTGTACATGTACAATGTAATTGTTTCTTGAAAACTTCCTCAAGATTATTGTAAACTAAGAAATTCAGTAGTACTGTTCAAAATGAATAATTTCTGTATTCGTTACTGAAATACAAAATACTTGAGGTCCGTCTTTAACTTTGTGTTTCAACCATTGGGTAAGGCTTAATCGATTATTTAACAAGTCATGAGAAAACGATTTGTCATATATAATTTGGTTATCTTTAATTTTCAACTACTAGATGATCAATATTTGTTTTTATTTTTCCTGTTTGATTTGTTAAAATAAAATTTAAACTATCCCAATTTATTTTTTGATTTCTACTTGGAAAATTGTTTTTTAAAATAATTTTGTTTGTCTTGTGTTGTTTCCTTTTTTTTCATATTTGTTATAGCCGTCGTAGATTTCTTCAAAATATTTTTTATTTGGGTTATTTTCCTTTTTTGCATTAAGCATTTAATTTTGCTAATTCAAGATTGAACCATAGTTGGAATTTTCTTTAAATTTTACCCACGAAATTTTTCAAAAATATGTAAAATGCCATCATATAGGTAATTTATTTAGGCCTTTGAATACATATTTGTTTTCATTTAATACTGTAAGATCCTTTTTTATTTTATCCCTATATATTTTTTTAATTATAACTTTTTTGTTCCCAAATTTTTGATTGGTTGCTTTAAATTTTATAGGAATGGAAGAAATCTGTATTTGATAGTTACTAAGAACACTTGTTTTTAGCTGTAGGTCTATTATTTTATTCGAATTAATAAAAACATGATCTATTAGTGTTGAGCGGTTACTAGTTTCTCGGGTAGGAATGTTTGTGTTGCATATTTGATAATCATACGCGGAATATATGTCTGATAAACTCTTTTCTTCACTGCTTTTATTATTAAGTAGATTAATATTCAATTCTTTAATTTAGTTAGCTGTTCTATTTTTTCATCCAATAATTTTTAAAAATCTCATTTTTTTTGTCGAAGGCGGTTTGTATATTCCACACAAAAGTAATTTAGGTTATTTAAATACTAATGAAATGTATGAGATATCCCATTCAATTTTTTCCAGAACTTATATTTGATAAAAATTCCCAATCCTCTACCTCTTTTGTTTCTTGTAGCATATACAGATTTATTTTTTTAAATTATAATACTTATCTGTATCCGCTTTCTTAACCCAAGTTTCAGTTAATACAATTACTTGAACATTTTCTTCAGCTATAATTTCAATATTGTTTCAACCTGTTTTTTACTGAAATCTTGAATTTAAAATTTTGAGAAAAGTCATAATGGACTTTTTTAAGGCTTGTAGATTAATTTTTGTTTAGCCTCTTTTATTTTCTCTTTGTGAATTTGACATTCATTACTATGTGCGGAATGTTTCATATTTACGGTTTTATTAAATTTTGAATTAAAATTTTTACAGTTTAGACTGCTATGTGAGGACCGTAACAATATGAACATATTTGGTTTTGATCACTTTCACATTCACTATTATATTAATTAGCACACCGGTGCTGGTATTAAAAATTTTCCTATGTGGTAGTAGGAAAAATCAATTAAACTTACCGCGGGTTTATAATATGATGGATGTACACATCAAAGTCATACACAGTTAGAATTATTTTGGTAATCGTCATCTCGAACTCACTATTATAAATTACATTATAATTACAAATAGTAGAAAGAAAATAGTGGCTTTGTACGGGAAGTACGATGTACGTTTACTTTAACAAATTATACACCAAATAGATCTTAATTGCTTCAAGATAAGCCTGTAACCGAACACAAAGGACGTTTCCATAAAGATGCAAATGATGTTAGAGCATTGGGGGCTCAGTGTGATAACTTTACACCTAATTACTTTGTTTTCGATCAGTGTAATCCCTTTATGGAAGCGATGCTTTTAATTGAGCTTAACATTTTAACATTAAATTGCCGTTCGTGATCCAATTCGTCTTTGAACGATTTGTAGCTGTTTGCCCGGCTTTCGTTGTGGCTTGCATCACTACTTTTATTCAGTTGGATGAAGGGAGAGAGTAATTGCTGCAGATAATAAAACAAATGTATGGTTTAAGGTATTTTGAAGGTGAAAATCATTTGATAAGTGATTTGTGATATTGAATTTTTAATTGTATAGTTCTTCTGTATAAAATATTTCAGTCGGCCTAATTTTATTATACATTTAGAAAGCTTTGGGGTATATTTTAACCTTAAACTTATAGTCTTAAAAAACCGTATCATATTGATTTGTGGTACATTCTTTTTGTATTTTCACAAAAAAAATATTTTCTTTATTGTTACATTTTTACTTACTCGTCCTTTTATATTTGAACTGCAAGCACGCAAATAGAATATTATTCTGTGAGCTATTCATGCAGACTTGAAAAATTAAAGAGTAAATCTACAACACCTCATAGGCAATATGGAAATATATGAGACTATTATCCAACTTGTATCAGGAGTTTGTTTGCCAGCACTGATTATTTTTTCTTAAAGAATAAACTTCCTTTTAATTTTTTATCTTTTTGGAACTACATTATCGGAGAACTTTGCACAGTTTAGACTAAATATTTAAAATTAGATCTCTCGATAGATATGTTTTAGTTCTAAACTGGTAAAGACATTAAAAATGTAACAGTTATAAAAATTTAGGAAAAAAATTTCAATTTCTTTATTCTTCTTTAGACAGCATCCTATGATTCGACACCAGTTTGCCATCTCCAGGGACGATTGTACTTCAAATTCGACGAAACATTTATTAGCACACACCACCAAGCCTCATAACACAAGTGCAACAAATTTCGAAGTAATTCTTTAAATTCCAATTTAAAAAATCTATAAATCGTGCATAAAATTTGGAAAACGAAAAATTCCAATTTTGAAACCCTGTATATCGAACACTAGCTTCAGGATTGAGTTGTGGCCATAAAAGAATTTTTAGTCAGGAGGCCGAGAACTACAAAATATGAGAGTCATTTTCCCTAAAGATTGACCTTTTTAAAAGATTTCATCGAGTTCTTAACAGAAAAAGAGATTACATTTTGAGGTGAGGGAGGTAATTTCATCCATTTATTGTATGACAGCGATGTTTCATATAAAGACGTTTTTCTCGATAACATTTTAATTTTTCAAGTGATAGGGAATAACTTTTATCTTTGAAAACTTCTAGCGGAGTGCACTCTGGAGGACCCTCCTTAAGCATGTCCAATCCCAAAACTGAGTTTAAATTGTCAATTTCCCTTAGTCATCCACTTCCCAGGTTGATATTGTTTACTTGAAAGACCCCATTTTTTTATTACAAATATCTAATAAATATACTACACTACCTTGTATTTACAAAAAAAACAGAGCTATCCAAGTAGATATCTGACCCAATATAAGGCCGCGTATGGGATAATACTATTAGGAATAATATTAATATATTATTCAGTGTTATAAGGAGTCTGGAAACTAGCCAAAAAAAAATTGGTTAGTTGACTTAACAAGCAAAATTGATTTGAATCTTAAAATGGAAAAAACATAATTCAGTATGTTCAAAGGAAGACTTGATTTTAAAGCTTTTTTTTATTTTTTTGATTGACTTTTGACTTAAGACTAAGTCTTTTTTAAATTGATTTGTGAGAGCTCGTTTGGATTAGTACCAAAATCAAAATTAAAGTGCACCACATAAATAGTTTGTTAACTACGTATTCACCAAATTGTTTACATACATTGACACACATACACCAGACTTTTTTCTATTTTGGAATCTATGTGACCGTTTTCCCATTCCTCTTACATTTTTTTATCAACCAGACAACTTTGGGGGTAGGGTCCCCATCTAGCCCCTCCCATAACGTTCATCGCTGAAGTTATGCCACGTTATTATCAAATAGCTTGTACCTTATATTAATGCTGAAGAAATTTTAGCAGCAATCCGACAAGATCAACATATTTGTGAGAATGTGTGAATATAAAACATTGATTATGCCCACTCCAAACATATTATTTAATCCTTTAAGTCGCAGTCTTCTAAAATTAAAAACTGTACATAGACCCCTGTGACCTGTGACGTGAAGTATATGTTCCGATCTCTTGATATGTTTTGCAAGTTTTTTTTTAATAACTGAAATATTCATTTACGTTTGTCCACATTTGTATAATAAGGCATCAATGATATCATAGTAAATTTAGAAGAATCCTATTTATTTATTTGTATACTTAATATACAGTTTTAAGAGGATATTGGACTTTCTAAAACGCGTCAACTTTTTAACGTCTTACATCGACGGAAAAAAATCTTCCGAGTAAAAGTATGTTGTTTTTCGTTAAGATTATCGGAAAGTCAGAATTTTTTCATCTTTTCTTTTTTGTGTTTTAAATACATTTTTACTTTACCTCTTTCCAAAGAACACAACGGTTATTTTACTAAACGTTGACGTG
Organism: Kuschelorhynchus macadamiae; assembly: GCA_030620095.1. Lineage (NCBI taxonomy): Eukaryota > Metazoa > Arthropoda > Insecta > Coleoptera > Curculionidae > Kuschelorhynchus > Kuschelorhynchus macadamiae. The sequence continues at coordinate 632,994 of JAUTXW010004611.1, forward strand.
TTGTTCATGGTCAGCCCAGTGGCGGCTCGTGGTGTTTAGGCTAGGGTAGGCGACAACCACAATAATTTCAAGAATAATGACGTTATAAGAAAACGTTAAGCCGCGTACACACTTAGCTGACAACTAAGTTTTATAAATTAAATTTATCCGCCTATCTTTTAAAAGGGCGAATTTACTTATTATGACATCCGTAAAGTTATCAGCCTTCTGTAAGGAGCAGAACAACTCTTTTTCTATTGAAATTAGCGCAAGTGACGATAAACGTTCATTTTTTATTGTATTGCGAGAATACGTTTTTATTCGCTTTAAACAAGAGAAATGTCTTTCCACTGAGGAACTTGTAATAGGTATGGTAGCAATTAACGCAAAAAGTTTGTAACTTTCAGGAAATATTTCTTGAAGTTCATTTTTTACGAAATGTTTTAAAATTGCCTCGACGCTCAGCAATGCAAATTGTTCATCGAGATATATTACACTAAGCTCATTAATTAATTTTTGTTTGTCAAAGAAATTTTTATAAAAGTTGGTCACATTCGTCACAAATTCAAGCGGAAAATTTTTGCTATATTCTTCGAATTTTGAGGAATCCGCTAAAGAAAAATATAATAACTGAGACATATCTGCAAACCTAACTTCTATTTGAGTCACAATATTGTCAATTATCTCATAAAATAAAATGCGTAAAGAACTTTGCTCATCGCCTTTAATGGTGTCCGATAACTTAATTCTTTTTGACAATTGCCCTGAGTCCCTATTATTAAAAATCCTTGTTTGGGCTTGTTCAAATATTGTATTAAACATTGTCTCATTTCTCAATAACTTGATACGATCTCTTGCCATAAATATTTGCTTTTTACAATAGGTGATGTCCAATGATTTTTTCTGTAGAATGTTGAAAAGGGGGTCAGTTATGTCAAAAATATGTTTATACACAGCGGTAAGAAACGAAAATTCTAAATCGTTCATAAATTTAAGATATCCCTTGGCCCCGTTTATTGACTCAGCCGATGATGATTGGTCGTCAATAATTTTAGAAAAAACTAATTTTAGGCCTTCCCATTCAGAGTGATGATTTTAGAACGGGAAGCCCACCTGGTGTCTGAACTGGAAGAAATCCTCTTTCCTATCATCGAATCTAAAGTAAATGTCCGTTTTGCAGACTGATGAAAAAATCCGGGAATCGAGGACGCACTTGCGAAAAAAATTCGGCAATTTTTTATATTTTTTGAACCAGTTTGTAAAACCAAATTCAATCTGTGCGCACTACAATGCGTAAACAAAGCAAAAGGAGCATCATCTTTAACTTTTTTTTGCAAACCATTCAATGAACCTGCCATCACACTAGCACCATCGTAGCATTGCCCAACTAATTTTGTTTTATAATCGAAATTGCCTATGACTGTAACAATTAATCCATACATTGCGTCCGCTGTTCTGTCTTCGCTAACGTCATGAAAACCCAAGAAACTTTCTTTGATTTCACCGTATTTATTAACGTACCGAATTGATATCGCACATTGGGACTTCTCAGAAATATCCGTAGTATCGTCAGCTTGCACTGCAAAAAACAACGACTCTTTTATCTCCCTATGAATTGTATCTGCAAATTAATCGGAAATACAGGATATCAAATCATTCTGGATAGTTTTTGATAAACCAGAAAAAATATTTCCAATTTTTTTTAAATGTTGTATTTCGTTATCACGTTTAATTAACAGATTAAAAGTTTCCCGAAAATTTCCCGCACTAACGGAATCGCTTTTTTCATTATGGCCTCTGAAAGATAATTCTTGCTTTGCTAGGTGACACGTAACATCGACCAAATAGCTCATTAGAAGTCTGTTTTTTCTCACCTCCTCATTATATAATTTAAGAGACAAAGAAGATTGTAATTGTAGCGCATCCTGTATAGTGCTACTGTTTTTTTCTAACCGCTTTAAACTAAGATAACTGCTTAAATGTTCTTTCGATGATTCGTGTTTTTTTATGGCCGCAGATAAATTTTTCAAATCAGAAAATCCCTGACGCACCCAAGTATTGTTTCTGCCTTTTGCCAAAAGTAAACATGGCCAACAAAACAAATTTTGTTTAAAATAGCTACCACATATCCACTGATGACTTTCGTACCATTGAGCTTTAAACTATCGTGAAAAAGTTTGGCCCTGTTTTTTATCAGGCTTTAAAATATTGAGAAGTGGCGTGGGGCGGCCAAAATAAATAACATCTTTTCGATCGTTTTCGTTTAGACGCGAAAATGGTGTCTCGCACAAAGAGCAAACAATATCATGCACCGGATTATTCGCCATGACTTTTTAAAAATCCATTAAAAAAAAAAAACAAAGCAACGTAATGTACCTATATAAAATAGAACAAACCGGAAAAAACGCACTTAACCTACGGTCGACGCGACGGTAAATTCATCGAATATGAACCGTCCAACCCCTAAAACTAGCGAAACTACACTTAAAAGCAAAATATTTAATACCTAAATATGTCTATTAGAAACAAATAAAACAAAAATACTTATCCGTTTATCAGGATTTCTTCGTTTTTCTTCTGGCCAATGCCGATAAACAACCAAAATCACAAATTAAAGCACAGAAAAACTAGACGCGGTCGTAAAATAATAGTCAAAAAAACACACACGTATCACCGTCCAATGTTTTTATTTATTGATCGATATCAGAAAACGAGAGCGGTCAGAATGTAATTGACAAAATTTCAAATCACTTGACCGGAAATCCGAACGAACGATAATATTGCATCATGCATACTATTTACGATTTTTACGAATTATAAATGAGATTAATGAGAATAGTAGCAGGTGGCCAACGTTGCCAAACGCAAAATTTGTAAATACGGTTTCGCAAGCCTGAGAAGAATTTCTTTATTTTTCTTGAGATATACCTAGATTTTGTTTAAAAAACCCTTTCAAAACCACCCTAACAACATTGAAACTGCTTATTTTATTTTTTTTATGGTTTGCAATGTTTGCATATGTAAGGCTGCCAACCGTCCCGCATTTTGCGGGACAGTCCCGGATTATCTTTTAATGTCCCGCGTTACAAATAAGGTTAGAAATCGTCCCGCATTCTCTAATTATGTCCCGCAAGTCCCGAATTGCAACAAATCATATTCTAAGTTCCCATGTTTATCGGTTTAATAATACAGAGAAGTACCATTTTAAGAAGATTTGATTAAACTAAATTATGTGTTATAAATAAGCCTTAATTAAAAAAAATACCAAAGTGTAGAAACATGTTTCATTTTATTATTATTAAAAAACCCTCACCTAACCTAACATTTATGTTTAATGTCTTTAATTTTTTTGCTTTAGTATATAGCAGAATGTTCGGATAATCAATTTAATTAATTAAAAAATTAATGCTGAAAATAAAGAATTTTAGAATATGGTTAATGCGCCTACAACGCATACTAAAATTTGTTGTGTCCCGCATTCGTAAATGAAAAAGTTGGTAGCCTTATGCATATGCATATTTTCTAAAAACGTAAAGCAGTTCAGGTGAAAATTCGAGAATTTGGCAACACTGCCAGATGAACAATATTGGAATCCAATGCGAAGACGTCAAATATTTGCCGAAGGCGGACGATCGTTTCGCCTACTGTAGTAGTTTATTTCGCGTGATTTTCTCTGTATGTCGGTCGCTGGTCGTCGGCGATGTGCGTTTTCGTGGGCTGGCTGGCTGCCGTAGAGAACATCTAAATTTTGGCGGTTGGGATATATCGCCTCTAAACGTACATAGGTTTCGCATGTAATCGATGTTTATTTAAATGTTAGGAATTTCTAAGGGAAACGCACGGGTTTTTTCGAAAGTTTTGTATATTTTGTGATGTTAAACGGTTAAATATTGTTTAATTGATATGAGATATTAGATTTTTTGGGCAGTATTTAGGCACGATTATTCAAGGGTAGGCGGCGCCTACCTTGCCTACCCTGACGAGCCGCCACTGGGTCAGCCGCCATAATTTATATAAAGATCGTTCGTTACACTAATTATGTTTCTGTTGGTAATACACATGTAACTCTCTTGATGATATTTATTGTAACTAAGTTAAAAATCCCTTCCTAAAAATATTATTATTATTTTTAGGAACGCCAAGACATTAATTCCACTCCTTCAAAAACTTCTTTGACCAATGGCGAATCCAAGCAGTCTTCCGAAAGCGGCGGCCAGATCAACAAAATGAAACATATGGGCCAGTTGTGGTTAGCTGCAGAAGTTCGAGCGTTGGAAAATAGAGTTGGTGGCACGAAAGTTGCTTTGTCGCCCTATTTAGTACTGGATGCTGATGCTTTGATCAAATATACTCATATGGTGAAACAGCTAGTGTACTCCAGACAGTTCATATTGCTTGTACCAGCAGCAGGTTAGTATTTATTATATATATATATATATATATATATATATATATATATATATATATATATATATATATATATATATATATATATATATATATATATATATATATATATATATATATATATATATATATATATATATATATATATATATATATATATATATATATATATATATTATATATATATATATATATATATATATATATATATATATATATATATATATATATATATATATATATATATATATATATATATATATATATATATATATATATATATATATATATATATATATATATATATATATATATATATATATATATATATATATATATATATATATATATATATATATATATATATATATATATATATATATATATATATATATATATATATATATATATATATATATATATATATATATATATATATATATATATATATATATATATATATATATATATATATATATATATATATATATATATATATATATATATATATATATATATATATATATATATATATATATATATATATATGGATATATTATATATAATATATATATATATATATATATATATATATATATATATATATATATATATATATATATATATATATATATATATATATATATATATATATATATATATAATATATATATATATATTGTATATATATATATATATATATATTTATTTGTCAATACCCTTAAATTGAACATACATACAGACACACATTTATTCTTTGGAATAATCTTATGATTACTCTTAAAAACTCAAGAGATATGTGGACTATATCGTTAATTGTCTAATCTGATATTGAATTTAAATTAATTAAAATGCGTTAAGTAACCAAAATTAAATAAAATATAAACATAAGGCAATATAAAGCGTTAACTTTTAACCTCAGCCAAAAAAGATTGATTAAACGAATTACCCAAACTACTTTAAAGCTTACCTTTTCACTGTAGCGGGAATACCACTGATTTTCCTCCAGTAAAAAAAACTTATTGCAGGAAATTTTACCGACTTTTTATTAGGTCGCCATTTTGTTTCTCATAGGGCCTTCACACCAAAATTTTACCAGCTTATCCCTACATCACACTAGTTTTGTTATTTTTAACATTTTATTTGGTCATCATTTTGTTCTCTCATATTGGATTTTTGCCAAAATGTTACTATTCCATCCACATCAAGATTTTTGAGCAAAATTACAAATCGATCGGATAAGTAGTATGCCACGACAGAACAGTTCGACGGAAATGGGAGGTTATGTTCGGGATCTAAGGACTCTAATACGCAAAGATTTGCAAAAATGTTTGAAGGGGGTTGTTTCACGATTAATTAGTGAATAAATCATCTTGAATTCAAGATTTTCCTAGAGAATATTTGGAAGTATTCGTAATAATTAGTGGTTGGATGTTCATCAAAATTAGTGTTTGTTTGGTTTGAATCGCATCATCAGTAATATTTTTAATATGAGTCACATAATTCTTCCAGTTTTTACGTTATCGAACTTCTCAAAAAGCACATTTGTTTTTACTTCCATCTTAAGAGATAAGTACAAACACTGATTTCAGTGTTTTGATCTTGTGCAGTAAAGATCCCTGAAGATGCCTCGTACAATCGCGGGCGGAACGTCGGAAAGTAATTTCAATTTGACACGGTGTAAACCCAAGAACCATGATTCCTTAATTGACTAGCAACTTTTGTACTATGTCTAAATCTAAGTATATTTCTCGGCGTACTGAATTATTTCGACCTTTTCTTTAAGGCTCAAATATTTTTTCTTTTTTGAAGACATGTTGACAGCATATACACAATTTCAAAACTAAAATGTTTTAACTACCGAATAATTTATTTTATTATAGTAACATGTAGACTAACAAACTTAAACGTTCAATAAATACCCATTTCTCCGACTGTATAGTTTGATAAGATTCAACTAAGGACAGGTAGGACCGTCTGACATTGAAAACACCTAAATTGATGGTTTTTCTCTCCAATTTGATACAAAACAAATAAAACATACATATTTTTTAAAAACATGCTTTTATTTGTAAACTCTTGAACTAAAAAGTAAAAATTAGTAAAACTTTCATAAACGAACTTTCAAACATTTGAATATTTTGTTAAAAGCTTAAGGCTTTATTTTAAGTGAGATGACGTCTCACGCACGCCTCAAGCTTTTAAGAAAATATTCAAATTTTGCAAAAATTTGTGGTTATGTAAGTTTTATTATTTTTTACTTTTTAGTTCAATACTTAATAAATAAAAGCTTGTTTTTAAAAATATTTTTTTACGTTTATTTTATTTTGTACTTTTTAGCATCGGAATTTGTTTAATTATCTGTGTTAATATCGTCACTTGTGCGAATTCATCTGTTTAATATTAAATTTTAATAGTACTTGTCAAGACAGATGTAATTAATACAAGCCTAAACACGACAGGCTTATATTGTGAAATTGAGGGGTCCCTATGGCTACCTTCCGGCTCCATCAGAAGACCAGCCCCATGGTAGCGTATTATTACATTGTCACCGAAGTTACATAGGTATGCCAAACGTTAGCTCAATCGCATGCCAGCAAGTGCTTGAAAAATGGATTACAAATTTTGAACCGGAAAGACCGAAGAAAGCAAGTTAAATAAAAGCTTGTAAAAATAGCCATTCATCTGTCCGTTTTTTTTATGATTTTTTTCTCAAATTTTGCTGTTCCGTGTCCCTTGCTTAGAGTGTCCGCTGTGAAGAGATTTAAATACATAGAATTATAGAAGATATTAGGGGTCGGTGTATTGAACACTGTCCAGTAACCGGAATTGTCTGTTCCTCAAAAATGTCCGTTAAGAGATAGTTCACTGTAGTATAACCTACTGTTCGGCAAATTTTGAAATTTTCGAGGTTTTGTCTACAGCTCGGCTATTTCCATCGTTTCAGAAATATTCTAGGACGTTGAGTATAAATATTTTAACTTCATTTAAAAGTATTTCCATTTAAATTTAATTAATAACGTTTAAGACTGACAAGAATTGATGAATTATTTCCTTCGTAAGTTACAAGTGTTATGACAGCAACTTTTTCTAGTATTTTTTTATTTTATTGTGTTCCGTTAAGAAAAAGGCAGATACAAGTATAGACTAAATAACATGGAGAAGGAATTGTTTTGATTTGACATATATGTCTAAGCATAGAATAAAACGTAAACGTGCTGGTAAAAATAAAAATAATTTTTAAGGTGGTTATAGTACTGTAATAATAACATCTGCAATGTTTTATTAGCTATATATAATCATTATTCACAAATAATTATTCAAATAACCTGTTTTTATTTTCATATATTGACATTGCTTAAAAACCTGAAACGCAGTGTGCACGAATTTACAAAACTATAGTAAACTAGTAAATCGAACAAAACGGTGTTGCCCTGACTAGACGTTTTCTTTTAACGATTTTTGGATGATTTTTTGATATTTTTTGTGGACGTTCTTGTGTATTATGGTGCGTAAGTGCGAAGTGTACAAAATTTTTAACTATTTAGCTCCAAAAGTATCTTTTCTAGTTAAGTCAAATTGTTATTGTTTTTCTACATTAATTTGCGTATACGGTATGAGATTTTTCGTAATATTTATTCATTTGTAAGAACGGGTAATTACTTTAAGGGTAATTGTAACTGCTATTTTGTTGCACTTTTTCCCCAACATACATAATAATATTCAAAAGTTCCGAGACAAAAGCAATGTACGTAGATTCAAATAACACAGGTATATTGTATATACACCTATATCTTTTTATACATATTTGACATAAAAAGTATACTTTTCTTACAACAAACTATTTTAAAATACCTTCTGAGAGGTTTGTGTGGTTTTGCAGTCATAACAAAGTAAACAAAGCTAAATGAGCTTACATTTTTAGGCACAATGTAAAAAAAATAAATTAGGTAAAATATATTAATAAATATGCCCGCTATGATATTATATTTTAATTTTGATTGACAGTTAAACGATTATTATACAAATGGGTAAAGAAATAAATATTTATAATATACAGGGTGTTAATTAATGTCGTGGACATATTTCAGGGGGTGATAGTACTCGACAAAATAGGAAAAAAATGCCAATATATACGTGGTCAAAAACGCACCATTTTCGTTATACAGGGTGTCAAAATTTCAATTTTTTTCTCGTTTTTTGCGTTTCCAGTTCCTTCGGAGACAATTAGTTCAAATTTAGAACATGTATTATTTTTAAGAACCTCTACGATAAAATACTCAAATCGTGGATGGTAGTATACAGGGTTTTACATTTTTTGCACCACCTACAAGTTTATCTTGCGGAACTTTTTTTGCAGCACCCTGTATGAATTCTGATATAAAATTTAAACTCTTTGTTCATTTCTTTAGCTCTTTCGTATTTTGCATTATTCTCGTATCTATTACAATTTTATTTGCAATAATTGACATAGATGCAAATTAAGGCTAAATAATGAAACTGAAAAAAAAGGTAGTAGGCTGAGGCAGGTTATTTGTTAATTCTGTTCTTTAATCTGACATTTTGTAAGAAATATTTTTTTGTTTGACGTTTCCATAGTTGTTTAATGATGGTTGAATTCACAAATCAAGAATATGCAACCAACGGCAATTGTTATGAAGCCAGACGACTCTATGAACAGAAATATCAAAATCGCATGGTGCCCAATAGACAAACATTTGCAAAGGAACATAATCGGCTATGTGAAAATGGATCATTCAAGAAATCCACTCATTTAGCAGGAGCAAATAGAACGGTTAGGACTCCTGAAGTCGAGAAAGCAGTCCTGAATGCAGTAGAAAATGATCCTGCTACCAGTACGAGGAAAATTGCAGCAACACTTAACATTTCATTTGTGCTTGTATGGAAAATTTTATTAGACAACTTAATGTATCCTTACCACATTCAAAGGGTTCAAGTGCTTCTCCCACGTGACTTTCCACTCCGTTTAAATTTTTGCCAGTTACAAATGCTAGCCCAAAATCCATTATTTGGAAACCCGATTTTATTTAGCAATGAGGCAAATTTTTCTAGGAATGCCATACGTAATTTTCATAATCATTTTTGGGCAGAAGAGAATCCGCATTCGATACATGAAAATAATTTCCAGCAACAATTTTCAGTAAATCCGGGCCGGCATTATTGCAGATTATTTGATAGGTCCATTTTTCCTGCCAGCAAGGCTAAACGGACGATATTATCGTCAATTTGTCGAAGACGAACTCCCGGTATTGCTAGAAGACGTGCCAATTCTTAGAAATCAAATGTGGTTCATGCACGATGGTGCACCAGCACATTTCAGCATAGAGGTGAGGGAGTTCCTAAATAATAATTTTAACAACCGTTGGATATGGCGAGGGGGACCTCAGCCATGCCCCCCTAGATCTCCAGATCTGAATAGCCTGGATTTCTTTTTCTGGGGACACCTGAAAACATTGGTGTATCAGACCCCAATCCAGACAGAAGGAGATTTAAGAAACAGAATAATAGCATCATGCGACATCATTCGCAATACTGCTGGAATATTTGACAAAGTCCGTCAGTCCATGAGGCGATGTTGTCGGGGACGGTAAACTGCCAAAAAAGTTATTGCAGGACGTTAGATTATTTTAATTGCTTAAACCCCGAATGTTTTCACTTTAGAAAACAATTGATTTTGAGATATTAGACAATGATACTAAAACTTTTCGGAGACGTCGTATATAAGTCTGAATCTGAGTACACTACGCATGGAGTTGCGTTTTATAGTTTATACTTCGTATTAGAATGTTAATGTTTTTAGCAATATCATCAAACGATTCTTAGTAATGGGTATAACTCATTAGCATTTTGATCAATTTAAAAAATAAATCAAACCAAAGAGCCCCATTTATATATATATATATATATATATATATATATATATATATATATATATATATATATATATATATATATATATATATATATATATATATATATATATATATATATATATATATATATATATTATATATATATATATATATATATATATATATATATATATATATATATATATATATATATATATATATATATATATATATATATATACAGGGTGGTGCAACCAAGATGGGGTGGACGATTGTGGGCAAACGGAGAGGAATTTAAAAAAACATTTTTGGGATATGATTGATAGTCAAGAACGCTGTATTTTAAAATTATACCCATTATACAGGGTGGTCTGAAAAGTTCGTGGTGAACCAAACTTGTGTTTTTTTAAATGGGACACCCGGTATATTATTATTTTAGTTGATTCTCCTATTCGTTACGATTTTGATATGAGGTTTGTTGGGTCTAAAATTTACACCAAGGGAATGGGACGAGGTTAAAGTGGAAAAAAGAGTTATACTCCGGCCATTTTTTGAAAACAATTGAAGCAGGTATGGAAAAACCAAATATTCTATAAAATGTATTGTATCTAGGATTACAATAATCGCTTGTAAGTCGTTCAAAATTATTCACTGTTATACAGGGTGGTCAAGTTTTGCAAATTTACCTTGAATTGAATTTTTTTAAATGGAACACCCCATATATTTTACTGTCATATTAAAGATAACATCGCCAGCTTTCAGAAAATACCCTATTTGATATCTTTCTAACCAACAGTTTTTTAGTAAATTAACCGTGAAACCAGAATTTACTCATTCTAACAGAAACGGTATTATTTACGTTGCTTAAATTGACTACCTATAATATAAAGAGGCCATGATAAAATCATAAAAAAAGATTGACATTCTTGTCAAAACCGCAAAGTGTCAGAGAATTGGCATCAATTACCATTGTTTTTTGACGATAAGCCGAGAAATTGTTAAGTAACAATGAGTTTGAGTACTCCATAGTTGATAAACATGAATTTTATGTTGGGCGAGTGTCAAAAAAACCCTTTACTAGCAAGCAGGGTTTATGCGGTACGATATCCCGATGCCGAAAAAAAACCAAGACCTGAAGCTTTTGCAAGTTTATTAGAGAGGTTTCAAGAAACAGGCAATGTTGCTTTTAAGAAACGTAAAGTAATTAATAAACCAGTTACCAATGAAGATAATGCTTTGACAGTGTTATTAACAGTGCAAGAAAATCCACACACAAGTACCAGGGACATTGAGAGAGCTACTGATATTGAACGCACTAGTATTAAACGGATTCTGAAACAACATAAATATCGTGCCTACCACATTGAATTACACCAAGAACTGTATGATCGCGATTACGTCCAACGACAAGAGTTTTCAATTTGGTTTTTAAATACAATTTGGGATAATCCAGGTTTTGTAGATAGGGTGCTGTTTTCAGACGAAGCAACTTTGAAAAGCAACGGCTTGGTTAACAGACATAATATGCACTATTATTCAACCGAAAATCCACATTGGATTCGTCAGGTGGACCATCAAAATAAATGGTCAATTAATGTTTGGGTAGGTATAATTGGCTCTCATGTTATAGGACCATATTTCTTTGAAGAGCATTTAACGGGAGAAGTCTATTTAAATTTTTTGAGAAATGAGTTGCCCGTATTGCTCGAAAACTTACCTTTAATGTTAAGAAATTCCTTATGGTTCCAACATGATGGAGCACCTCCGCATTACCATAGGCATGTAAGATATTTTCTCAATAATTGGAAAGGAGAGCATTGGATTGGGCGAGGTGGACCAGTTATGTGGCCTGCGAGGTCACCCGATTTAACGCCACTAGATTTCTTTTTATGGGGACATGTTAAAGAAGAAGTTTATAAAGAGGTTCCAACCACAGTGGAAGATATGAAGTTGAGAATAATAAGCAGTTTTCGCAACATTTCAGACCTGACTTTGAGAAAAGTGAAACTTTCATTTATGGATAGACTCGAAATGTGCCTTCAGCAAAACGGTGGTTTAGTTGAACATCTTTTATAAGTTTTAATTACATTGTTTTTGTTGATTTATATTAAATTTATTTTTTTTTGTAAAAAAAGATCTGTTATTAATACTGACAAAGCATTATCTTCATTGGTAACTGGTTTATTAATTACTTTACGTTTTTTTGATAGCAACATTTCCTGTTTCTTGAAATCTCTATGATAAACTTGCAAAAGCTTCTATCTTGTTTTTATTTCGGCATCGCATCATCAAAGAACAATATTTATTTATTTACTGATGAGAATATTCTGACACTTTGCTGTTTTGATAGGACTGTCAATCTTTTGTTCAATTTATGATGATATCATGGCCTCCTAATATTAAATTGTCAATTTTAACAACGTTAATTCAGAGTAATTCGTGTTAAAATGAAGAAATTTTGATTTCACAGCTAATTTATTGAAAAACTGTTGGTCAGAAAGGTATCAAATATTTATTTTCTGAAAGCTAGTAATGTTATCTTTAACATGAAAGTAAAATATACAGGGTGTTCCATTTAAAAAAATTCAATCAAAGGTAAATTTGCAAAACTTGACCACCCTGTATAACAGTGAATAATTTTGAACGACTTACAAGCGATTACTGTAGTCCTAGATACAATACATTTTATAGAATATTTGGCTTTTCCATACCTGCTTCAATTGTTTTCAAAAAATGGCCGGAGTATAACCCTTTTTTCCACTTTAACCTCGTCCCATTCCGTTGGTATAAATTTTAGACCCAACTAACCTTATATCAAAATGATCGCAACGAATAGGAGAATCAACTAAAATAATAATATACCGGGTATCCCATTTAAAAAAACATAAGTTTGGTTCACCACGAACTTTTCAGACCACCCTGTATAATGGGTATAATTTTAAAACACAGCGTTCTTGACTATCAATCATATCCCAATTTTTTTTTTCAAATTCTTCTCCGTTTGCCCACAATCGTCCACCCCATCTTGGTTGCACCACCCCGTATATATAAATTAAATTTTTTTTTAAATCATATATTTATACGTGGGACTTTATTTTCTTGGGTTAGGTTAACAATAAAAACCAAATTTCTCACTTTAAATCAACGTTTCGCTGAATGTGTTGAGCTTTCTCAAGATTTTATTTAGTCTCCTGATTCCTAATTTTTTTTTCCATTAAAAAAAACACAATAAAAATATATACATGCATACACGTAAACATCATTATATACATTGAATTCAATATATATATACATGTATGTATGTGTATATATATATATATATATATATATATATATATATATATATATATATATATATATATATATATATATATATATATATATATATATATATATATATATATATATATATATATATATATATATATATATATATATATATAACAAAAGGCGAAATAAATATCACAGGTACCGCTTACTTGAATTGAATGAAAATATGTACACTTCGGTATGAAATTAAGCCGGATCTAATGACATTGCTGCCAAGTTTGCCATTTCTGGTATAAAATTATTTTTATAATGGAGCACCCTACATTATATCCCTTTTTCAAAATCTGCTTAAAATTCCCAATATTTTTTATTAATATAACTTTTTATAAAATAGTGCGAAAATGAGGGTCTAATATCCAATGCATTACCTGTTATTAAAATACCTGCACACAAAGGTACCTATGTTTGACAATGTCAGTTTTGTCGTTTAACTGAAACCTAAAGAATTCAATTTTAATTATACTAGGTTATGGGGATAGAATGCGAAACTTGCAAGATGTTTGTAACATTTTTAATGACAAATATCCTAACAGAAATTCAATAACTAAATCTACCGTAGATAAAATTAACCAAATATTTCTTGAAACTGGAAAGGTAAAAGATGCTGTACGTTCTGGCAGATTGGAAAGCACAATACTTCCTCATCTAGCTACCAAAAAACTAGTAAGTGGAAACAGCCTTTCAATTTTAAAAGTTTAATGTAAAAAACAACGGAAGCAATACTATACAAAAAAGAAATACCTAATTCAACAATCAAGAAATTAATAAAGCTCAGTAAGGTCTTTAAAATGTTGTCCATTTACTTCCTGACAGTAGGCCGAATATCGTGGCAAAACATTTAATACATTAAAAAGAATGCCAGCCTCCTCGATTCGTCTACATTCGATTTCTATTCGCTCCTTTAAATCCTCGAGATCATTGAGCTTAGTACACTACATTTTTAAGGTGTCCGTCTTCCATAAAAAAACATTGTCTACATATTCCTGAACATTCCGAGCAAAATGCGGTGGAGCACCATCCTGCTGAAACCATATTTCATCATGTGGTGCACCATTATCTAAGAAAATCAAGTTTAAATACTTAATACAGCAGGTAAAGTAAGGAACTTTCGGTTACTCGGAAATAGTTCTGCAATAGCTGGGACAATTTCGATCTTTAAAAGATTAAAATATCTCCATCTCTCTTCCATGAAAAAAAGTGCCGATAATTTTTGCATCCTTTATACCACCATTTTATCTTTTAGGGAAATTGTGCATGAATTTCACTTATCCAATGTGGATTTTCCCTGGCCCCAGAGAGTTCTTTTGTATGGATGAAACTTTTCGGTTTTTAGAAGTCAGTTTACGGACATGTGTGAGACGTCATTTCTCTTCCTAATGTTCTGGCAGAAAGGTGCGGATTTTTTTTTAAACTGATTAAAATATTCAGAGCCTTATCACCATCTGTTGCGCTTTTAGGTATGCCAGAACGTACAGCATTTTTTACCTTTCCAGTTTCACGAAATTTGTTGTTAATTTTACTTACGATAGATTTAGTTAGTGGATTTCTGTTAGGATATTTGTCATTAAAAATGTTACAAAACAAAATAGATAGGCAACTGTGAATGGTAATATAAATCTTTATAGCTGCAGCGCCATTTAGAGGCCTTAGTATGAATTAATGATGAAGGCTAGGAGTTTTTTAATAATATGCTTTTTAAAATTATTGGTGGGTTTATTTACAAAGTAAAATTAATAAACTTCCTGCTTGTCAAGTTGCAAATGGTTAAATACCCATTCACATTGCAAATTTCGACCCAGAAAATTTTCAATGTGCATGTTCGTATGATTAGACACTGCGAAGTTCAGTTTGAAATAGAACCCATGATAAGTATAAGATTTATAACTAAATATTTGTTATGACTTTTATAATATCTTGACAATTCTGAGACACTTTCAATTTTCCCTTTGGGATTTTATTAATATTTCTTATCCAAACGATGGATCTTTGGAGAAAATATGCATCTGGGCATCTTTATTGTACTTTTTGCAACTAGGTACACAACATTTGAAAACCATTTCGCTGAAAAAACACAACACAAAACATTGCATATACAACCGAAACAATATTTGATATCAAAGTCAAAACGATCAAAACAAAATGGATGGTGGGGTTAGTTTTAGTTTTGGTCGCTCTCGCTCGTCCAGGTGGTATGATGTGTTCGTTTAGTATCGTGTCTCTTCGTCGACGTGCAGCGTTCTGTCGACCTCTAGGGTCCTTAGTCAGAACCACTCCGTTATTGATTTCGTCTTTAGATTTGTGGTTCCATAGACTGACTGACATTGTCAAACATATCAGGTAACCTTTTGTGTGCAGGTATTTAAAAAAAGGTAATACATTAAATTATGGGTATTAGACCCTTATTTTCGCAAAAACTATTGACAAAAAAAGTGCTGAGAATTTTACGCAGATTTAAAAAAAAGTAATGTTATGTGGAGTGTTCCAAAAAAAGGGTGTTTAAAAAAAATATTTTTTCCTTTTATAACAGAAAAACTGGATCCGGCATAATTTCATACCGAAGTGTACATATTTTCATTAAATTCAAGTAAGCCGTTCTTACTTTGTTACACGCTGTGTATATACATGGCGTTTGGTGCGTAAACAGTGGCGTTTTTTGTTTTGTAATAATTTGTCTTGTTTTCAGTTGTATCTGCTTTGGACGACTTGAAAAAGGAGAAAATAGAAGCTAGAGATGCAATTCGATGGCTAGAGTCACAGTTCCACAGAGGTAACCGCTTTTTCAGAGCCCAACGGCCTCATGAACGCACGCCTATTCCCTTTGTAAAATATCCAAAAAAGAAAGACAAAGACATGCATGTATTTATTCAAATTATTGAATGTTGTCATTATTTTGCTGACGAACAGAAAGGTGCTTCTAATGTGGTAACGTTTCTGATTGGCGCTAATCAAACCATACTTTCTAATGGGGAAAATAAGGATTTCAGTTACGCTGGATTAGCCAAATCGGTCGGAATAGTTTTGGAATCAATTACTACTTTTTATGGGAAATGGAAAAAAAGCAAAGGAAATAGGTGAAAATTACTGTTGTCGTTTGGGACTCCAGCTATAAATCCACTAAAAAAGATGGGACACATCTTGGATGATGAATAAAATGCGAACTTGCTCATACTTTGACACGTCCAGCTATAGAAAAAAATGTCCGTTATAATATTTTTGGTATAATTTTTTAAATATTATTTGCCTAGTGTTGTTGTGTTGTAATTCTTTTAAATAAAGAAATATCAAATATTTGTTTATGTTGTTTTCTTCTTTTTTTATAAACTATTCTGAGATTAACATTTATATACAGAATGAGTCATTTAACTTAAGACACTGATTTATCTTAAAAACGATGCCTTTTAGAAAAAAATGTTTCATATAAAAATGGTTTGGTGTCGAGGGAAAACAAAATGTCAATACCTGTTTTGGACCCTGTATATAGTCTAGTTGTCTAAAACTGTCTTAACATATGGTAAACTATCGAAAAAGAAAGCTAGTTACACGTAGTGGCCAAATTGAAAATAGGTAATATTTTATAAGTATTTTTGAAATGTTAAAAACGTTAATTTCATCAATTATTGTCTAGTTCATTTGTTGAATGGCATTTTATTGTTTAAAATGTTTTCTATTTTTCTGGCCTTCGTTGTATGGAATTTTGTTGTTCGAAACGATTAATTAAGTTCTTGTTTGTATTGAAGGAATCTTTCTTCCCGGGTATATTCGACTACAAGTTATTATCTTTGAATAAAAGAATTTTATTACTTCTTGTTTTTCTTCCTCAGAATAAGCCATTTGAATTATTTTCAGCAAAATTAAATAATTAATATCAAACTCTTGAGAAATGACAGAAAAATGGAGAATTATGTATTTGGTTGTCATAACTAGGTACAGTTGTTGAAACAATTAGCGTCCAGCGCATGTTGGCATCATAGCAAAGAATATAATAGCTTACGCTATTATTTTCTTTGATCATAGTCTTGACCAAGGCAGGCTTGACCATATCACCCAGGATATGGCTGAAGTCTCGTTTACGGAAACGAACGATAATGTTTAAACTGAAATACCTAGCTGGAAAACGGCTGAACCAAATATCAGCAAACTATATATTTTTTAAATCAGGATGGAAAGACCTTTCATTCTAGCTAATAATAAACCGAGTGTTCCATTTGAAAAAATACATGTTATCGTTATCATTTGTTTTTTATAAACCCTATAATTACGGCTGTAGGTGGGGGTCAAGATATAATGAATCACCATGTACATATACTGTCTTTACAAATATTTTTATTGGGCGCCATTTTGTTCCACCATATTGGATTGTACCAATATTTTAGCAGTTTCCTCCTATGCCACACTTGATTTTTTAAAGAGCGCCATCTTGTTCCATCATGTCGAGTAGCAGTTTATTCCTATCCTAGTCGATGTGCTGTGTGTGCACCGCACGCAGGCGGCTAAAATAAAGTTTAAGAAACCTTGAAAATTAACGGTTCGACGATAGTTTTTATCCATTCTACTTCTTCAAGATGGGACATTTCGGAGTCCTACCTGCAATACAAACCTACTTTTTATTTTACACTTCTTGACCATGCAACTTCGTCGATAAATGAGATATTTGCGTTATTATCTGAATGATATTCAATTTTTTTGCTTTTTACATGACTCACGGAGAGTCTAGTGTCTAGTGATCTCATGAAAGCCTGAATGAAGTTGGATGATAAGTTACAGAAGTTTTATTAAACTAATAAAAAATCGCCTTATTATAAGTTCCACGTTTGTTTTAATAATCATAGTGTTAAAGAAAATATATTCTTTTTAGTTTGTAAGTTCGAACATTTATTGAGATATACAACTTATCTATAAAAAATCTGCACAACTACATATTTCGTATTTTTAGAATGTTTTCCTATCTATGTATTTGTTGTTACAGCTTCTTTCTCCATATATTTCTATAACTTGTGTGCTGAAACACAACATGCAACATATGTTGCCAAATGTTCTTTTATGAGCTTAAAACGTATAGCAAAATAAGTGAATAAATATTTTTACACAACCTGACTGAATTTGTCGCTTTAAGAAGTTAACTGGCAACCTGAGAGATGTGAACCCAGAACCAAATGCTCTAATGGTAAGTTTTCCAAGATCATGATATGCAGCAGGCACAAAATGTAAGGGCTCCTCTTGCTTTCGAATTTCTGCTCGGATAGATGGATTTCCTGGGTTTTGAAAATTTCGACTTTAAACAAAGTTTTTGCTTTGTCATAGTCTTTTGATCATTGTTTAAGAATATTTATGGCTATAAAACTGGATTTTAGTCAGAAAATTATCACAGTTACTTTTGGCTTAACAATGAAAAAAAATTGACTTCTGTACCATTATTAAAAACTTATTTTTCCAAATAATATAGGGAGGGGGCGGTACTTTTGGTTTTTGCACGCGGGAGGCCAAGGCTCTATATAGGATCGGACCTGATTCCTATATAACATTTAATTTATATCAAGTCAATTGAGCAAGCATTGTGTTTGTTCCGCCATTTTGAATCGTACCGCAAGTTTTCTAATTTATCTCTACATCACACTTAATGCTAGCACAAAATTTAAAATTGATCAAATAAGTAGTTTTTTCAGGCAGATTTTTTAAATTATTTTATTAGGCTGCCATATTGGGTTAATATAAAAATTTTACCAGTTCATCTCTTTTTAACACTTGATTTTTGTGCAAAATTTGAGATAATTTGAAATTTTTTACTGATAATTTTTTTAAAATTTCACCAATTCTCATTTTGTTGCGCCATATTGGATATATATACCACATAAAGGAAGTAAGGTTTTTAATGCAACATTATTATTCCATATCAGACCCTTTATGGAAGAAAACATCATATAAGTAAAATGACTAAAAACTTATTTATAAAAAATACGATTAAATATGTAAAACTGTAAAATTAATGTTTAAACAAAAAATATTGCATGTAGAATTATTATAGATTTGATCTCAGGACGATTTGACGTTTAGACTTTCACTTGACAGAGATGTCAGTGGAAGAAAGTAAACTATCGTATTTAGAAAAAAAAACATCAGGTTCATCAGGATATCCTGACCTTAATATTTATATTTTGATAATAATTGCTCTGCAATATTTTAGCAGATATTGGCAAAAAATCTGATTTTTGCAGTTATCTTGGAATATTTTAGTACACTTGCAGATGGTTGGATCCGCTTCCTAATTTTTTTTTAGTCGCTTCGTTGACAGATTTAGACCTGTTTATTGTTGCACAATATAATATTTTCCGGGGGTCAAATTTTGGTACAGGTCGCCGAAGTGTAAAGAAGAACAAAATTCTGAGAAGTGCCCACTGATTAGAAGCTCCGCCAACGAATTCTGCTCTCACATCCTCGAAGACTACGGTCGCATGATCCCTGGGTGCACGACACAGTGGGTGTGCGTTATATAGCAGACGAGAGAGGGTGAAGCTGAAGGGCAATCCTGACCCTCCAGCTTGGGGGCTTAGGCGTTGGACCGGTCCTTCAGCACTAGTAAAAGATACTAGATTCCAAAAAACCCAACGAATATAGAAACATGGAATGTAAAATCACTGACTTGAAAACTTGAGATGTTAGTGAAAGAAGTAGCGGTCCTTGATCTAGATATCCTTTAAAAGGACCTTACCTACATGCACGTAGCCAAGGGGAGTCCTGGAAAATATATTGATATAGGCATGCTTTTTACTAATTTTCCTGGGGTATACTTATATAAAACAAATGGGGAAAACAAAATTAAGGATTGGTAAGCAATCAATGAAAATATATTTCAGATAAATATAAATATACACCAAAAAAGGATTACGGTTATTTCTATATACATATAAATCAGTTGCCAAATTAAACATATTGGATGAAGTCGGTAGGGCGCGAGAACTAATAAATCTTGGAGATTTTAATAACAGAACTGGATCGCAAAACAACAGTCAATTTGTTTGTCTGAAATTTATAGACAATGAAGGATTCTGAATTCTGCTTGATCCTTATATACATTATATATTATTTTTTAAATATAGGGAGAGGGCGGTACTTTCGGTTTTTGTACACGGACGGCCAACAACAAGTTTCATGCATGTGAGTACTAATGAACTGTATCAAAAAAAACTTTACTATAAACTCAGTGAGAAATTAGAAGATCTTGAAGAAATATACAAAAATAACTGGGCAATACGTGAAACTGCAAAAGAATTATTACGAGAACAACTAAGAACAAAAACAAGCAAAAAATCTTAATGGAATCACGAAAAACAAGAATTAGTTAATGCTAAAAAGAAACTCTAGCAAATCTTCCTAAATAAGTCTTATGCAAATCGCGTGGAGTACAATAGAATAAAAAGAACACTGCATAATACAAGAGGGTGAACATGTAAAATAACGGGAAAAGCCTAGCTAAGGAAGTATGTGACCCAGAATGTACTCCAGCCGAACTCAACACAAGCTCTTCCGAATGTTCACAAAAGTGTTTAATGGCTGCTTAAATGGCCAGACAGGATCAAACGAGTGGAAGATGGAAAAAGATGATAAGATAAACTGTGGCAACTACAGAGGTATTTCATTAACCAGCACACTAAGTAGGTTGTATGTAAGAGATCTAATAGAATCCGAATATAGTCAGTATGAAGGGTGGATTTAGAGCTGGCCGGTCCTGTATTGATAATAGCTTCTTTAAAACAGAACATAGAGAAAACAGCCCGAAATAGAGAGATACATGTGACATTCGTAGACTTACAAAAGGCATATACCACTAAAATAAATAAGAATGGATATTGAGCTTAACAACTCTTGCTACATGGAGCACATGATGCGAAAGTTAGTCGAAGAATAATCAAAATGGGAACTGGAAGTCAACATCGATAAAACTACAAATATCTAGGTGTTGGTTGGAAATAAAGCTTGTCAGGATTACCAGTGTCTAGGAATAATATTTGATAAAAGGGTACCAATGAAAAAGAAATAAACTACAGAATTATACAAGCAAAAAGAATAGCATGATGTCTCAGTAATATTTTGTGGAGTAAGGAAAAACCTAAAAATCAAAAATACAATGTTAATGAGGCCAAGGTTAAGAGTAAGTTGAAACAGATGCAAACAAAAGATCGTTAAGAATACCGAAAAGAGACAGAATAAGAAATGAGGTCATTGGAAATAGAGGGACACTCTTCAAACTTGAAAGATATAGAAAAATAATAACTTGTTTGGTATGTACATGTAAACAGAATGAATAACGAAAGGATTCCCAAACAATGGCAACATCACGAGAATCGAAAGAGAGGAAGACGGAATCGAAGAACCGGCATCCGAAAAACCATTAATACAAGAAACCTAAGAGACTGGCAGAATGATCGGATAACGTCGTAACACGCTCTAAACATATATATAGTTCTTTTTCTCTCCAAAGCTATTTCCAATCGTTGTATGACATTATTTTTAACTTAGAAATTATATTAGCGAGTATACAAACTTTTAAAAACAATTTAAATTTATAAAATGTTTGATAAAGCAATAAGTAAGCTACTGAAGTTAACCTCTTCCAATCAAATAATAGTAGTGATAACGCATTAATTTCGACAATTTCAATTTTTATTGCCAGATTGCCGACAAATTTTGTAATTCGATCTTATCTTTATTTTATTTGATTTTTAATGCAATGTAAATATATATGGTATCTAACTGGATTAAGATGTGTAATTATTAATAAAAATTACAAAATCCTTGATATATATATATATATATATATATATATATATATATATATATATATATATATATATATATATATATATATATATATATATATATATATATATATATATATATATAATATATATATATATATATATTATAAAAAATATAATTTGATCACATCTTTTTATATGCAGTGGGGTCTGAACTTTATTGATTACTCGAATCTAATTTTAATATACTTTTTAAAATTGATTGATCGCTGTTAGAAAATATCCTGCTTTTCACAACTAGTTTCAAAAAATAAAATAGTTCATAAAGTAGTGAAAAGTTCGTTTCACAAATCATTATGAAATTTACGAAAAAAAAATTGAATAAAACGTTTTGAAAACGGTATTTTGTGTATGTCGCTTGTAGTGTCAGTCAGTTTGCCGGTTGCTCCGCTAGTAACACTTCAGGGTTCTTTTTCTACATGTGCTTAAGCAACAGTCCCTATATACAGGGTAAAACATTTAAGTGGAATAAATTCTATAACTTGGAACCCATTCGTAAGTTTTAAAACTGTTTACCCTGCAAACTAATTGTTTCGACGTCATATACTTTTTCTAATGCAAGTATATTATTTTTTTTAGATCAGATTACAAAACACATTTTATGAATCATGCCCTGTTGAGAAAATGGGTTCTCAAAGTAGTCATTTTGGGAAACTTACTACACAATATTAACCAAACATAGTGATGGGCTAAAATCCCATTTGTTGAAAATTCCCGGAAACTTTCCTACAACACTTCGGAAACTTTAAAATATTTTGGATTCTCAAAAAATAAATTTGTAATTTTTTCAAACAAAGCTTTTTATTCTTGCTAATAATAAGGATATAGTAATTAAATATCAATAACAAATCCTCGAAATTGCTAAAACCATATATGGATTATGTACAAGGTGTTTTTAACTAAAAATGCAAGATGTACTTTTTTGGTCAATTCTGGGATTAAAAGTTTATATAAACATCTGTCCGCAAGGCCTTTTTGAAATACAGAGTATAAAGTTTTAATTTTTTTCATCGACCTCTTGCATATTTACCTTATCTCGTAGGTATACTGTGAGTAATGTTTACGAAATGACTATAACACATTATTGGAAAATCTAGAGGATGGCGTTTATTCCCCGGTGCGACCCCTTTTAACCCCCGAACTTTTTACTGCGATGTGACTGGAAATTTTTACAATAGAATCTTATTCATCATTCTGCTCTGTAACTTTTTGGTTTCTTAAGATTATTTTGATATTTTGCACCATTCAGAAATTATTTAGCAAAATGTATATTCATACACGGTTATGGCATACCACCAACGGCACCAACTATATTATAGTTCTTGCCGCGGTAATATTTTTCTACTTTTGTTTAATTACTGTTGGGTTATGAATTTCGCCACGTGCCTTTTTGCTGCTCCGTGGTAGAAGAGTATTAAAGCAATAAAAACAAACTATACAAATAGTACTATACAAATACATGTTTTCATTTTTTTTGTTAAACTACTTTATTATAAACACAGTTGAAAAATCGTTTTGTAACGCCTTCAGGTGAAAAAAAAAAGATCAGGTAGAGTTTATTCTAATAATCATGCACGAAGTTATATGTATTTTTGAATTCAGAAGCTGACAATGTAAAATCGAAGCCTTAATTCCATCGCAATTGGCATATTATATGAAAACGACATCTTAAATATCGCCTTTTTGTGAGAAGGAAGTTATTTTACTATGTAGTTAATATTATTTAATCCAGCGGATATGGAGGCTTTTTAAACTTAATAATATTAAAAATCATATTTAACTAGCCTGCATCTCTTAGTTTGACTTATAAGGTTAGGCCTTCTAATCCCGTAAATCAGTCTTAGGCAGCCTCAAAGGCATTCAGTTGGGCTCTGGATATTTTCATCGTATTTTTACCGAGAAATGTAAACAATATTGCAGGTTAATAATCACATATATTGGTGGTAAAAATGACTGTGTAGAAGGTTGTTTACTAACATTCAACACTCAAAATAAAGCTAGTTATTATCACAAAAATACGAATGCAGATATTTTCGAAAAGTATAATAATAATAATAATAACAATAAATTCAAACACAACAAATGGAATTTGTCTTTATCACCAAGGACGAAGTTAGCAGCTTTATTAAGGCAACGAGCAAATGGAAGTCGCCAGCATATGCACAATTTCTGGTATAAGAAATTTGAAGTCCTTCGTGAAGTTATAGCCCGTCATTTTACCAAAATAATGCATCATCCGGAGGCAACCCTCGCATTTCACATGCTGGGCACTACAACTATGCTACCCAACTTAGCATAGGAGAACTTAGCAAGGAGACTCGTTAAGTTTACTTTGGTTCTGCTTAGCGATGGACCCCCTCTTCACGTTGCTCAACAATACAGGACATGGCTTCAACATCAAAGCCAATAGAGACAACTCCCGCACCATATCCCACCTTCTATATACGGTTGATATTAAGCTCTATGGTGGACACCAAAATCAACTATAAAAAGCTTATTGACGTCAAATACACCTCGAAAGACATCCATATGGAATTTGGACTGAAAAAATGTAAAGCCTTAAACATCGTAAAAGGCAAAGTCATTATATAATGGTGATGTAATCCTACCCAATGGAGAAAAAGTTCTAGCGATGAACCAAGGAGAGACCTATAAATACCTAGGGTTTCAACAAGCTAGACTGCTCCAGGATAAGTAAGGCAAGACCAAGCTGAAAGATCAGTACGTTCAATGAGTGTGAGCTCTTCTAAAGACAGAACTGAACGCCGGAAATCTCATTACAGCAATTAACACCTATGCTGTGCCCGTGTTTACCTACAGTTTCGGAATCTTGAAATGGGCTAACACGGAGCTAGAAGAACTAAAACAAACTACTCGCCTAATGATGACCAAGTACAAGCCACACCACCCAACGTCATCAACTCTCCGGATGACCTTACCACGAAGAGGAGGTTAAAGATCCCTTTTTTATACTGCTCCGTGGTAGCAGAGTAATAAAGCAATAAAAAGAAACTATACAAATCCAAATAGTACTATATAAATACACGTAACATGTTTTGAATTATTTTTTTTGTTAAAGTACTTTATCACAAACGCAGTTGTAAAATCATTTTGTAACACCTTCAAGTGAAACAAAGATGAGGTACAGTATATTCTAATAATCATGTACGAAGTTATATATATTTTTGAATTCAGAAGCTGACAATGTAAAATCGAAGCCTTAATTCCATCGCAAGCGGCATATTATATGAAAACTACATCTTAAAAATTTCCTTTTTGTGAGAAGGAATTGTTATTTTATTATGTAGGCATAGGCAATATTATTTAATCCAGCAGATATGGAGGCTTTTTAAAGTTAATAATATTAAAACAAAAATAATCAAAGAGTAATATATATTAGTTAATCATATTTCACCAGCCTGAAAGGCATCCATTTGGGCTCTGGATATTTCAATCGTTTTCCAGAGAAATGTAAGCAATGTTGCAGGTTAATAATCACACATATTGGTGGTAAAATAACTATATAGAATAAAACTACTTATTATCACGAAAATAAGAATGCAGATGATTTCGAGGAATACAATAATAATATTAATAATGGTTTTCCCAAAAGAGAACAAAATAGAAGGTTACACAAATGTTACAAAACAATTTTTACAATTACGGGTAAATAAAGGGTAGCTTACTAGGTAACAAGTACTGATTCTTCCTTAAGTGCCGGGTGTAAGTACTTAATTCTAGACCAATTAACAAAACAAAAAAAGAAGTGACGAAAGTGCTTAGTTAACTAATTATGACAATCTGTAGGCAGTTCTATATATTAAATCATCGTCATCGTTAAATCATCAATTAAATATATTAAATCAGTAATAAAAAAATATATTTTAAGCAAATGCTGTATTTTATTTCTTCTCAGTCGGTTATCGTTATGGACAACTCTAGTTACTTGAAAAATTACGAAGTGCTTGATGTAGAATAAAAATGTATCCAGTGGCTTATTACTTTAAACGAAATATCATACAAAGATGACATGACTTAAAAGGAGTAACTTGCACAAAATTGGTGGTTAATAAAACAACTCTAACGCAAAATATTATAATACTTCCATCCTACCATTGTGAACTAACCCAGTAGAATTAATTAGGGCTGAAATTAAAAGTTTTGTAGCAAAGCGCAACACCACTTGTAAAATGAAGTATGTTGAAAGTATTTTTCAAGAGGCTTTAAAGCAATGTCCAAAAGTGGAGTAATATGTAGATTAGGGTTTATCGAAAAAAGAAAATTTTTAATTTGCTCAATGGATAGGTCCCAAAACTTGTGGATTAACTCCCCTATACCATTCCTGTAAAAATTGAGGTTTGCCTTTGAGTTTGCCCAAATAGCTTTAATTTTCATATTGAGGCGAAAGTGAATAGAAAGGCGAAAGAGTCGATTTATAGTTCAACTAGGCCTTCGTAATTTTTGCCTTAATATGTAAATTTAAACTATTTACGCAGACTTAAGGTCTAATCCTACAAACCTGAATTTTTATTGGAACGAGAGGGTAGATAAACTACAACTTTTGAAACTTACCCCGTTAAGCAAATTCACTTTTTTCTATCCACTCTAATGTAGATCATGTAATTAAGGAATACATAAGAATATGGAAAGTTAATGGGATAGAGAGATGGATAGATGAGACTGTAGATAGGCTTTGCTTCATACGAGCACGCCAAAGGGTCTCTAAAGCGATAAAGCGGTGATAAAGCATTGGCGTGTTGAGTTATTTTTCATTTTTATTACAGGTATTAATAGTTCCAACATAGTTATGTTTTTTGTTTTCGGAAAATAAAACAAACGTTTTATGGGGATTTCAATAAACTTTTCCTTTGTTTTGAAAGGTTTGCTAAGCTCCGCATATTATGATGTAAGTCTTAGGTAGTCCAATTAATTGTAAGTTAAAGGGCTAACGTACAGGATAAGGAAAACAGCTATGCTTTTTGTAGATATAATTCTCAATATTAAATATATGCTTTTGGTTTTGTTCTTGTATATATCGTGTATTCCCGCTTTTTAAAAATGTAGTCATCAAATTTTAGTCCGGTAATTTCCAATAGTGTTTTCAGTTCCAAAGCAAGGATTTTAGTTTTTAGAAATATTTATAATCAACAGCAAAAGTTAAGGTTAGAATATTTGGCAAGATCAATGGTTATGATACTGGTGGATTTCAATATGTACAAGTTCTAACGAATTGCTTATCAATTGTACGATAGCGATAGAGCAATGGACTAGTGATCCAGAGGTGCGGGTCCCGATCCCCACTCGTACCATAACTTTTGCTGTTGATTATAAATATTTCTAAAAAAAAATATTTTACAATTTAAAAACAAACTGATAACATACTTCTATTCAAGGATTTTATTGTTGAATATCCAGGATGCACTTGTGCACCAGATGCCTATAAGTACTGTTAGATATATAGTCAACTCATATGTTAATATGACAGCAGTCAGTCGATCAACAATATACAGACTTCTTAGTGAACGAAAAATTGGAAATGATAGTGTGAAGTTGCCTAAGAAGAGTGGTGGTAGAGAACCATTAGGTGGATGAACAAGCAAGAAACATAATAAGAAGGAAAGTATATTCCTCTTATTTTATGAAGCAGATTTCAACAGTTGATAAAATTTTGGCAACTGTAAGTGAAGACGAAAATGTATCAGAAATGAGAAGAAAGAAGTTATGGAAAATACTACATTGCTTGAACTTTCCTGGGCAAAAGCAGAACAGATATTCAGGTTTAATAAATAGAGAAGGAATAATATGTTGGAGAAGACAATGTTTAAGAGATATACGAAAGTACAACAGGGAACAACGAAACATTTAATACATGGACGAAACATGGCTTAAAGAAGGCCACTCGGTGAGTAAATGTTGGCAGTATAAAAGTGTTCGGCAGGCTTTTTTAGAGGCCTTTGCAACTGCTTTACAAATTCTTTTCAGTAAGAGCTGTAGATTAATCATAACTCATAATGGAAATGACAAAGGATTGTTAAATGGGTGTTTACTGGAATTTGATTCAAAATCTAAGACAGATTACTACGAAGAGGTGACTACAGAGGTTTTTAAAGGTCACTTTTTTAAAATGATTAATTCAATCCCTGAAAATTCTGTTATTGTTACGGACAGTGCCAGCTATCATTCTAGACCAGCAGAGAAATTGCCCTCGTCTTGTTAGCGAAAACAAGATATTAAAAGTTGGCTGAATGAAAAAGAAATATGGTATGGAAATGATGCCTTAAAAGCGGAGCTTTTGAGGCATTTAAAAGAGAGGTTATTAATGAAATGGCTGTGGAACATAATATAATAGTACTTCGCTTGCCACTTCATCATCAAGTGAAAGTACTTATTGCAAGGCAAAACAAAAACTTTAAATTAAAAAACTGGCGCAGTGCTAAAAACCATGTGATAAAAGAAGAACAGATGATGTGGGACCTTGACAAGCGTATGGAAGGAACTGTAGCATCATTAGTGACATCTATGGCCATGTCTGATTCAGATGAAAGTGGGGACGTTTTTGATTGAAATTAAATTGTAAGTACGCATAATATTTCTATTCTCTGTTGTAATATATTTATTTTCATCTACAACAAAATGGGGATTGGGAAAATGTAAGTATGTCAATAATTTGTTCACTGTCAATTAAAAAACATTTTTAGGGAAATTAACTGGACTAGCAGGTCATGTATAGTAATAGGCTCGTTGGGGTGAGCCTCCGAACTATTATTACCTACCACTCAGAATCCTGGGGTTTATCGCCTCCCTTTTGATTTTTTGCTGGGAAAAAATTTTTCATTACCAGTCCCAATACTTGGATTGACTAAAATGTCAGATCTGTCGATACTTATATCAATAGCTGAATAGCTGCCTTTGAAAAATTACATTCTTTAAGCTTCGGGTACCGTCAACTGCCTTCTTGGCAATGAAAACGACCAGGCAACCTCGAGTGCGGGATGCGCCTGGGTTCGGTTCCTCGAACCGACAGTGGCGTAGGCGGGAAGTTTCCAATACAAATATATGGCAAAATCTTATCTTATGTTGGAATTATTCCATTCGTCAAGAAATTGTTAAAAAAATTAAATTAAAATAAATCCTTAGAAAACAAAATATGAATGATACTAGCTTCACAAAATTGCGGACCTTTCTTTTTCTTAGTTCTCAGTTGGGTTTTTCTCCCGTACTACCCCCCTGTTGAAATTCTGACCTGCCGTCTTGTCGATATCTTAGCAATTTAACGTCGTGCCGACGTCGGACGTTCTGACTTAACGTCGTCAGAAGACGTTCCGACGTTGTACCATCCCGTATTTGTGCCAATTTGGTCACTGAAATCGGGGTTGTTACAACGAACGACCTATTAGCTATTAATTACATTACTAAATTGTTTCTAAATGCAACGTTAAATTTGAAGGGCAACTATTTCCTTATAATCACTTGAGTACATATTTAGTATAGTAAGATAGACTGTGGTCGTCTAGAAGTTGTGGGAAACGAACTAATTCCGACAAATTATTAACTTAATATGGATGGATCTCTTACTAAAAAACAAATAGTCAGGTCGTGTTTATATGACACACCAGATAAATGTGACAAGGGGTCAACCTGATGTATAATGCATATTATTTTTCTTGTTCGATTAATCAAATTCTTAAACGAACTTTACTTTTTTCATAAATCTGTAAAAAAATTAGATCCAGAAAAGCTATTCGACTTCATAATATTAAAATTCTGTAGTAAAATATATATATTTTTAAAATATTTTAAGTTTTGAAATTAATAAATAACGTTTTAAAATTATGTTTAAGTGAGTTCAGCTTATCCCTGGAGTGGTAAAAATAGTATTGAGTGCAAAAAACATGATAAAAGCGATTAGAGACTATTTGTTTTTAAAAAGACCCAATATGACGGCCATGTACTAAATTCGACCAGAAGTTGGCTTAGTTAAACTAATTTAAGCTAACCTTAACTCCAAGTTTAAAACTATTCCAAATATGTTTACCAGTTTTTCTACCTGCGCAAATTTCTTTTAGATTTGTTAAAAGAAATAAATGTTCTTGATTTAAAAGTGATAATTGAGATGTTTCTATTAATTCACCAATTTCGATTTAACCTTGGTCATGTGTATTTTGATTGGTTTCTTTTGCGTAGAATTTTATTCGTAATTTTACTTTTCGATAATATAAAGATGTAAGCTTGTAATGACGTGAATATCTCATATTTTTGTATAACAAATCGGTTCAACACTCCACAAAAGGTTTGCTTGCGGTTTGCAGTGTTTCCACCCCATTTAAGGTTATCGTAAAATAAAAGTGACAGGTCCGTTTCCTTTGGTGAATTTGTTATTACCAATTTATTGTTTATTCATGTAGTCATCAATCGACGTCGGATTTACGTCCTTTCAACCTAGATGTGCAACTTTTCTAGTAAAAGCATGTGACAAAGTACGTCCGACGTTGGATGTATGACTTATTCTAACTTGTAGTGTTCCGAAGTTATGACGACGTTGACCTAACGTTGTCGCTGAACTTTGGAAAATATGCCTACTTTTCTAAAAAAGAGGACTTTGGAGTAGGTGCAAAAATAGTCGTACGTCGCCAAAGTGCTGTGCTTAAAAAATATTATTTTACCGTTGCTTTACTTCATTCTGCCGGCCCTATTTTGAACTGCCCCCTCCCCCACTCCTGACTGCTAGCTAAGAGTTCTTGTAAATTTTCTGGGTTGTCATTAAAAGTAAAGGTATTTTTATAATCAGCAAGAAGATGTCCCATTTATTGAAATATTATACAGGATGTTCCATTTCAAATAATAAAGTCGATGTTAATTTCTCCCTCGTAAAAGTGAAGTATTGTTATCGTGGAAAAAGTCACCCTCCCAGGTTTTTACGGATCTTCACGTTTTAGGATCCCTTGATGCCAAAAAACATATTTTCTCAATTCCGACGGTCTGTATGTGCACGGCATAACTCAAAAACTACTTATTCCATTGACTTCAAATTTTGGTCAAACATCAAAGGTTATAAGGGGATGAAATGGTACCATTTTGGTAGAAATTCAATATGACGGAACAAAACGGCAACCTAGTGAAATGTTAAAAAAATTGTTACTACAAAACTGCTTGCACAGTTTACCTAATTTTTTGCACAAAAATCGAGTATTATGTAGAAATCATCTGGTAAAATGTTGGTGCGAATCCAAGATGGCTAAACAAAATGGCAGCCTAGTGAATGTTAAAAAAAATATTACATAATTATTTAAAAACTATATATCGAATTTACTTGAAATTTTGCACAAAAAACAATTACGCAGAAATTAACTGGTAAAGTTTAGAGACGAATTCAAGATGGCGAAATAAAATGACGGTTTTGAAATATTAAATAAATCAACCTGAAAAAACTACTATTCAAATTTGGTTAAAAAATTAAGTGTGATATAGAGATGAACTTTTAAAATTGTGGTACGAATTCAAGATGGCGGAACAAAATGTATTCAATAAGAGTCAGTGACATCAAGGTTCGCACAACGTTAAAATGATAAGTGGGCCTCATCGAATCATCAGTCAAGTCACTCAAGTCCCTAACAAAAAAAGGCTTTTACTCCTCCCCCCCCCTACATTACTGAATTCCTGACTTCCCCCATGGTTGGTTAATTCGCTCAGGGCTGCATTAAGACAAACAGTGCATGCTAATATAATATCAAATATCGAAGGGTAGAAATACTCTAGTATCTTTAAGTTGTTTATAACTAAATATTTTATTTTTTATGAGATGTCGAAAAACCCAGTATCTAAAAAAAACCAATTTTATATATACAAGTTATATATATCTAACAGACTGCAGTAAATATTTAATAATGATAAGTCTTATCAAATCATGTCATCAGCAAATGGTTGAGTAGAACCCTTAATAATTAACCATAAAAATATTAAGCAAATATTGAATTGTTTTTATTTGTTTACTTAATATCTCATAAGTTGCTGGAAACGAATTATGATTATGTGAATCTATATGTGATATACAAATATGCCGAGAGATTTTATTACTTGCCACTCACGATAACGCTAATATCTAAAATAAATGGATTAAAAATATCAACATATATTTTGTATTCAGTTTTGGCGAGTAGCGAATACAGCACTGTACTCCCTTTTATAAATTTAATGATGATATTTAAAAAAAAATAAAAAGAGCTATTGCTCGCTACTCAGTAGATTGGTGGTCTTTTATTTGATCTAACTTAGCGCTTTTTTATATTTAGTTAGTAGTTATTGTTGGAATATTTACAAAAATCAATTATTTAGACAAATGTAATTTATAGATCCGCCTCAAGACTAAAAAAAAGCCGAGCATAAGATCTAAGTAGAAATAATAGTTAGTTAGTCGTTTTTCTTGATACCTTCCTGATACGTTCTAAGAGCGAATAAATAAGTTTTATTTTAAAAGGCTAACAGCTGTTTAATTATTTTATCCCCGATAACCCAACAGTTATTGCTACTTTGCCAATGTTGATTTCTTTAAATGGGTTCTTTTCTATTTTAAAACTGTTCCTTTTCATCTGATCTGTTTTATTACATGTATTTTTATAATTTAACAAATTTTCTTATTTTTATTTAAACTGATACAAAAAAACCTTAAATACAAAAGTTGTTGAGTTTGAGGTGACCCCCCATGAAATTTTTATTTTCGCAATCAGGTCCAATAATGGGGTACCGATACCAACAATACAAATCCTGAAATAAGGTTTATTTTATGTGCTTTTAATTACAGTAGCCTTGGACCGAAATCGCAGGTTGCTACGTTTACTTTGCGAACTACGAAAGCAATAAGTGTTAATCTAGGTAGGAATAGAAAAAATAAAACCAACAATCATTTGACCAAAAGTAAACTATTTGTTCGTCATGGTTTATAAAAAAGAAGAAAAATTAGAAATAATTCGATTATTTTCGGATGCACAAGCCGAATTCCGGCACCTCCTCCCTGGGATGCAAGTTCCAACCAGGGCTACATTTTATAATGTTGAACGCAGAAGCAAACAGTTGCTTTAAACGAAGCAGATAAAATGAATAAATATATGGCTATATTTTCAAGGTATGCAATAATTTATTAAACATTTTGTTTGGTAAATTAAAAATATTATTCTTACTTTTAGAAAACCTGCGACATTCAATTAGAGATGCGAATAGGTATTTTGGAAAATCACTAACCAAAATTCAAAATACTTTAAAGAAATACAAATATCATCCATATAAATTAATGCCTGTCAGGGAGCGTATAATAAATCAAAAACATTTAAGATTAGACTTCTGCCAACAAATGATTTTTCACAAAAATGAGGATCACGATTTTTTTAATAAAATCCTCTTGAGTTTACAACTGCCGGAATCTATAATCAAAAAAATACGCATTTGTGGGTAAATACCTGAAAACCTAACACGCATATATTGAAATTAAACGACCAGGTCGTAAGTTCCTTAATGTTTGGTGTGATATGCTGAGAAATAAGGTGATTGGTCTCATTATTTTTAAAGGTGCTCTAAATGGGCATAAATATTTAAGGTTTTTGCAAAATGAAATTGAGAATCTTTTGGAAAGCGTACCCCTGTTATTTTAATCTTATATGGCAGCAGGATGGGGCACCGCCACTTAATGCCGCCCCTGTAATTTATTTGCCACCAAATAGCCCAGATCTAACTCCCTTAGATAATTTTTAATGGGGATATTTAAAAGACGAGGTCTATAGAGAAAGAAGCAGAACGTAATTTAAATACTAATCATTTTAATTTTATTTCAAATTCAATTAATAAATTGGAAGAGGATTATAGACAATGTAGAGAAAATAATGGTGGCCATATCCAACATTTAAAAAATGCATAGTTTATTCGTTTAAAAGTCAGTTGTTGATGTTAATTGTTTTTTATTCTCAAGCTGCAAAAAATGCAATTAAATATTTGTTATATTATAAAATTAAATGTTAAATTCTAAAATATAAAACCCTTTTACACAATTTCAGGTGTAAATATTTGAAATTAAATTTAAAATACGCACAAAGCATTTTAAAATACAACTAAAAACATATAAACTAAGAATTAACGTCAAAAGTTAAAAAACCTTGTATAGAATAAAAAAAATGTTTGGACAAAACATTTTTAATCCTAGCCTTAAAACTTTTGAAATCCAAATGCTTAATAGTTGGAGGTAATATGTTATATAATTTTATCGCCCAAAACCCTGGACCGCTTTGACACATTTTTAGCCTCCAATATGGGACCACCAGATCATTTTTGTGCCGGATATTATGGCTATGAACATCCGCATGGGTTATGAACGAGCCCTCGTTCCTTTTTACATACAGTAGGTTCTCCAGTATATACAGAGATGGAAGCGTGAGAATACCCAGAGATGCATAGGCCTGTTTGCAGTCATCCCGGTATCCAGCCACTACACACAGTAGTGAGAATACCCGACCAGCCTCAGCAGAATGACCCCAAACAAGAACCGCATATGACAAGTGCGAATGGAATATGGCATAATATGCCGTTCTTAAAACTTCAGAGGATACATTGCCTGCAAGATTTCTCAATACAAACAAATTCCAAGCTAGTTTCTTGCTCAGGTCATGAATATGTGGACCCAATTGCATCCTTGGATCCAAATATACTCCCAAGATCTCACACATTCCACGCCTCCAATCTCTCTAAGTGAAAAAATCATTTGATTGGTCTTGTTCTGATTGAGAAGCAGCCCATTCATACAAAACCACTTCTCTGCTCTAGCTCGTGCCTCCACAGAACCCTCCAGTGCTTCCTGTAGACTATCAGCTGCAAAGGCAATGGTCGTGTTGTCGGCAAAAAGTATATATTTCTCCAGTGTACTCGAGTTTGGTAGATCCTTGACGTAGATCACAAACAATATGGGCCCCAGTGCAGATCATTGGGGAACTCCAATATTAAATACACTTTCTTCCGACGACACCCCACAGTCCTCCACAACCTTTCTCCGGTTTAGAAGATATGATTTTAGAAGCTGAATGCTCCCTTAACAAAAATTATATTTTTCAAGCTTTTGTAGGAGGATTCCATGATTGACGTAATCAAAAGCTTTGCTGAGATCACAGAAGAGAACGGCTTCAAACTGCAATTTGTGGAATGACTCGATGATATTTGATATTAGGTCCAAGACCCCCAACACTGTCCTCGTTCCTCTCTTGAAGCCAAACTGGCTCTGTGAAAAGAGATTGTTAGATTCAAAAAACTGAATAATTTGTAGGGCCATGCATTTTTCCACTATTTTGGAGATAATCGGTAGTAACGATATTGGCCTATAGTTCTCTGGCTGTTTTTATCTCCCTTCTTAAAAATTGGAGTCACCAAAGCCCGCTTAAGTATAGAAGGAAAAGTGTTTTCTTTAAAACGTAAGTTTATCAGTTTAGTTAGAGGAATCACTATAAGATTTTTAATAGATTTTATAAGCCTCACATTCAAACCAAATATGTCTCGGCTCTTTTTATTTTTTAAGCTGTCTATGACATCACGAGTCTGGTTAAATGTGATTTCAATGAAGCTAAAATTATTTATATCTCTTCTATTTGTTACATTGTCTAGTGGATTTTTATTTATGGGTGTAATATTATTAATTAAATCTATAGTAATTTTAGAAAAATATTCATTAAAGTTGTTAGGTGAAATGTCCGGCGTAGGAGAGTTCTTTGTTATTCCTCTGTGTTTATTTACAATATCCCACATGGTGCGAGAAGGGTTGCTAGATGAACGTATTAAATCATCGTTTGTTTTAATTTTGGCTTTACATATTGCATTTTTGTATTCTTTTTTAAACTGTTTGCACATATTAAAAATATCTACATGCTTATATTGCCGACTAAGATCTTAAATACCTCTTTGTACTATAAAAAGTTTTTATACTACAAAAAGTTTTCAGTTTATCCACAGAGAAGAAATGACAAAAAAGTGCTGCGAAATATGTTTAATTTTCCAAGCTTGAAACAGTTGCGAATTGAAGTGGGTATGGTTTTTATATATAAATTAATTATGAAACTTGTTGATAACAGTTTTAGGGCGGCTTTTTTTTAGAATAGGCAGAATTAATAGATTTACAAATATATTTTATATTATTACTGCCAGAACTATCTTTATTAGAATTCACTACTTATAAGGCTTTGTTACTCTTAACAAATTTTGTGAAAACATCGACGAATTTAACTTAAGTTGGATTAGATGCAAAAAGCATAAAATAAATAAATACATAGATTCAAAAAGCATAAAATAAATAAATATAATATATGATTGTATAAAAAAACACTCTTATTTTAAGCAGTATAATTGTGCATAAAAGTTAAAATATATAAAGCAATTTAAAAATAGAATATATGCGTTATTATCTTATCAAAACACAAACAAGAAACTTGCACAAAAAATAAGTATAAAATAAGCACAAAACAAGCTGAATCTATAATTTTTCAAAATGTGGAGACCACCCAGTGGTGAAGTGAGCGGTAGTTCTGATATTTCTACTATAAAAATAAATTTCGGTCACGGTTCATATTAAGTATGTCAGTAGTAATGACAAAATCGAATCTAATAATTATTTCAGTATTTAGAGCGCAAAGTATTGGAAAAATCATCGCACTTCGCTACGCGTCGCGCGTCATTATTTCCCCCAAATGTGTGCAGGTAAGAGTACGAAACTTTTTACGCATAATTTATAATTTTTTACTTTTTAGGTTGGTTGGTGATGGTTTTACCTGGAGACACGTGTTTATATGCCAACGGCTTTTAGGAAATATATCACAAGCAAATCATTAAGTTGCTCTCAATTCTCAAATAGACCACGTGTTGGTATAATATTATGTTACCTATATAGGACCACTTTTTCCCGACTTCATCTGTCTAAAAGTTTCCTTATTTTCAGTCACTGATCAAGATAACCCCAATTTTTAGAGGTTTATTATAGCTATCTTAAAGCCCATCTTGCAGAAGGACACATTTGTCCAACCCATAATAACTAAAATATACATTTTTTATATTAACAAATAACACACCATTATAATATCAGTTTATTTCTAGATACTTTTGAACAGATTATTTCGATATTAAAAAGAAAAACAGGCTTTTATGATAAAATTATTGACATGTGAATGTACATGGATTTGCGGTTACAAGATATTCTACTAAGACAATAGCTATTTTTTGCTAAGCTTCAATTTATTTTTTATATAATAAGTCGATTATGAAAGAGAACTGCGATCCTATATTCAATGATGCATGGAGCAAGTACGGGATGTCCGGGATGGAAATAAGTTTATCAATATTATATTTACTTATATTCGAATTATAATAATTATACAACTTTTTTCCTAGGCCTTTACTTTGCATGATCCATATAAACTAAGCTTTATTGGTATTACCAGGTTTAACAATGCAACAATAGATTTATTTAATTAACATTATTAATACGCGCTGAGAACGCTAATTACCGATTTTTTAAAAGTAACAAAAATAACTTTTCCGATTACCTTGATAAAAATAGCAATTGTTTTTTTTTAACTCTAGATTCATAATCAGAACTGATTGATTTGTTTGAAGCGGATATTAAACAACGTGGTGTTTGTGACTTGAAACAGCAATTGTTTCTATATTTGCCATTTCTTCTGAAATACTCTAACATCATTTTAGAACAACCTAGCGATGAGAAGTTTCCTTAAGGTTATCTGTTTACCAAAATTAAACAGCTCATCTAAATTGAAAATATTACTTGTATTACTGAATTATCTTTAGAATCCATTCCTGTTGTATATGTAACTCATGTAATACCGTCTAGACTAGAAGATTCTCGTAAATAAAAGAAGGAACATTATAGTCATGCATGTCATAGCCAAAGATCTAATACCTTATTGGATCTTTGATTATAGCCACCCTTAGATTACTAAAAAAATCAGAATTATCCTTAAAATACTTTCCTCTTGTATATGTAGTACCGTCTCGGTTAGAAGATTCCCTCCTAAATAAAAGAAAGAAAATTATTGTCATGTCTCTAATATAGGGAAACACCTAAAACCCTATTGGATCTTTAATTATAGCCTCCTTTAGATTATAAAAATTTTCTATATCAGTTTTACATTTTACTGTTTTACTGACAAAATTATAGTAACAAAAAAAAGATATATGGGCATATTTCTATCAGACTATTTAATGTCATCCCAGTATAGCATTTTTATGTATTTATCTGCAAGGTCGGATCTAAGGAAATCGCTAAACCCCCCCTATGTAAATGTTTGTAGACATTAGTGAGAATTAGTGGACATTAGTAGAAATTACTGGGAATTATAGGTATTACTGAAAAATGTTTGCTAATTAATACACATTATTAAAAACTACAAACAATATAAATAATATACTCGACCTCAATAATGTAGAGCGCAAATCGTAAACTCGGAAAAGAACACTTAAATGCATTTAAACGTTTAAAACATGAAGGGTATTCAAACGTCTTTTTGAAATGTTCGGCTAATTATTTGCTAAAATAAATAGATGTCTATTTCAGGATATTAAAAAGGTTGTTATAAATAGACTAATAATATTTGTACGTTTTCGTTTATTTTAAATAAAAATTCAGAAATCCGAAATGGGAAAAGCAACATAGACTCTGTCGTTTCTAGATAAACTAATTTCTTCCATTTAGGGAAGACAATAATATAAACCACATTAATATTAATCCCATTGCTAAGTATGTTTGTGCCTAAGCAAAAAAATAAATACTCTACCCGCCTTATTTTCATTTCAAATGGGATTCCTATTATTCATTTAAAACGTACCTAGAATATAAATATTTTAGCCATGGAATCAAACGTGAAATAGCACTGTGATGACTTGTGAGATAATCGAGTATAGAAAATGAAAAATATACCTTTTTTAGTCAATATTTTCTATAGTCACGCTTGCGAAAAATTGTTTAGGTCTGCCTGAGCCTGGCCCATTACGTTACCATTTTTTTTAATCTATGAGTAGACCACGAAGGCTTAAGGGAAAGTTTGTTAATGCGGGATTTAGACACTTGCAGATGAGGAGAAGAAGGAAAGGCATTTGCTGGTAACACATTCCATAATCAGGACACTTTGGGAATAAAGAAGCGAACAAAGTGGGAAAATATTTTTGGCAAGCGTCCAAAAGAACTAGCTACCAATTTGGCATTTTTGCTTTTTATGCGTGTATAAGTCAATTTTGGCTTCGAGAATTATGTGATTGTAATGCCTCGTATTTAGCCTGTAGATTTTCTGGAGTAGGGTTCTTAAAAATATTGTTATGAATACGGTTTTACTATAGTTTGGCATTATGGCAGGACTTTGAAAACCAAAATGTGTTTTTGGGAGGCTTTGAAGTCTTAATAGAATGTGGTGTAAAGGTTTCTACACCTAATTGGATTACATGCAAGATTTGGGAACACATTTCGGAAGGATGGTTGGTAGAGAACCAAACATCATTCCAATCAGCGGAAATATAGTGCCACATAGTACGAGGTGGCATGGATTTTAGAACTTTCTGTTATATGGGACAGGAAACAGTAGCGTTAAGGGATTTCTACAGCGTATTGAGTGAAGTAAAATGATTAACTTAGTGATTTATCCAAAACGTTTATTTTTCGACGAGATGAAAAAGACCTGAACAAAAAAATAATATCACCTACTATTGAAAAGTTGCTAAATTTCTAGCGACGCAATTTCTACAGCACTTAGCATTAAATTAAACCTTATCACCTCCGATCTTATGATGAAAGGGTAGTTTATAGTTAAAAATTAGGGTTCAAGCATAGAAATTAAACTTCTTAAAAATGAACTAAATCGATTTATTTGGCCAATAGTGGCAATCTGTCGAAAAAAGTTTGTTTTTTTTTATGGTCCAACTAGTAATAGTCAGGTAAGAGAATCAATCTTTAAAAATAATAAGTGCAAACTTAAAAATGTTTCTAAAAAATACTAATTAAAAGATTATTACAATTTTAAAAATCTGCTGAACCTGATATCTGTCTCATTACGAAAATATTCACTTTGAAATTCCTATAAAAACTTTGATTATCTGTTCCGCTTCTTTGTCAATTGAATGCAATAAAACATATAAATGATTAGTAATTATCATTTAATTAAAGTAAACACCGCTTTCTTATTTATTTATAAAGAATTATTCCAAGATGTGTATACACCCTCCTAAATATCTTGGTGGTTACCACAGGTTATCTCAATTGGTTAAACATTAGTTAATAGACAATTGGTTTTAGAGTTTTGTTTTATTAGCTAATTCAGTTATACAAAGTAATCTCTAATATTTATAGATCGCATCTTTATTATATTATTATTATTATTACTTTATTATGCTTAAGCCTTAAAGTAATAGAAGTATCACTGTCTCACCTTTTTACAGTCATATCGAGTTAATTTTACTGTATCTCAACATAAAGCTCACTTTAAAAAGTTGGTGTTAAAAGAAATTATATATTGCAATTAGTAAACAATTTATTTGACAATTTAATAAATATGTATTTTAAAAAACAATAAAATTGATAAAAAATTTATATTATGGTATTTCAATAATGTGGCATTACTTGCCTTATTATTGAAGAAGAAATTAGTTGGTATTACTGGGAAATAGTACGCATTACTGGGGAATTAGTGGATTAATTAGAAGGCATTTCTGGGCATTGGTGTACAAAATGTACCAGTGGTTTCCACACGGTATCAACCCCCCAAGATACTTCTTTGGACCTGCTCTTGTTTCACTTCTAGAAATAGCAGTGAATAGAACCAATAATTTTAAGGGACGCCGAAGATTATTGAAATTTGAATATCACTTAACACCTAACTGCACTGCAACAAAGTTACGATAGAATACCTTACCTTATCTGTTAGTTATTAGCTCGAAAACGAAATACAAACTAGATAATATAAACTAAACCAAACATATATTATGAAGGAACGAGTAATATTTTGGTGTTGTAGACGTATTGATATTAATAATGTGTCAGCTTATTTAATATTTTATTCATTTTAGTAAAATAAACGTAGTAAATAATATTTTCAGTAAACAAAAAAAAAGAACTTTTCAAAATCACTTAACACACAACAGGGTTATAATAGAATATTTACCTTTTACCTCGTACTTCTTAGATTAGATTACTAACTCACAAGTTATTCAGGTAAATACAAATAGCAGAAACCACAGAATTTCGCTCTTTAAGGGTGCATTTTTATCATTATTTGGACAGTCGATAGACGACATAACGCAAAACGATGTTGCTTTTTGTTGTTGAAACAAGACAGCATAAAATACAATAAAATTGTATTTTATACTGTGTTGTTTCATAAAAAAAAAATATAAAAATTGCCAAAATCCAGGACAAAATGCGTCCTTCTCGGGCGATCGAAAGGGCGAAGGACAAATATGTTAAAATCTACTAAAAACCAGGACGTCCTTCGAAATACAGGACGGTTGGCAACCCTAGTCGAAAGAGCTCTGTTATAATTTTGGATTTGGATAAGATAGACTTTATACAGAGAGACCTTTTTGTTTTATTACTTTTGCACGTGTACACAGCTTTTTAAGTTTTCAATAGCGTTTTATTACTAAGCCTGAGATTTTAATTAAAACTCTCACCGTGTATTACACATGATGTTATATAATTTGTGCAAAATTTCGAAAATTTTATCTTGTCTCTAATTTTGTAAAAGGTTTCTTTTCTCATTTGATTAAATCATGAGATTTGTTAAGTATTTGTCTCAAAATAACTTTATCAATTTTTAGTTATCTTCTGAATATATGATATGATTTTTTGTATTAAAACTGACAAAAAATAAAGGTTTTTTAACCAAATATTTGCCTTGAAATACGTACCTACAATAAATTCTACTTTTTCTTTTTATGTAAATATGCAATATTCTAAACAAATTAATATTTTAGCATAAAGGTGAAATTTTTCTACATGTTCATTGCAGCCAGGAGGCAGAGGTCTAAAATATTTTGTATTTGAGTAAAAATTATAGCACAGATATTGGGTATACAAAATGGCTAGTAAAAATAAAAAACCAAAAATATAAGAGGAAAAAGTTACAAGTAATTTTCAGCTCTTATTTCCTTTAGTTGTTTTTGTACCATAAAGTATATTTTTTATACAAACTTGAAATAAGCCTTGGGAAGGGGGGAGGGGGGCTTCTTTTCCTGGCCAGTGAATATATTTGTTATTCTGTAAATTAAGATAAATGACATGTAGCATCTGCTACTTTAGAAGAATTTATTTTTAATTAAAATTATTTACTTGTTTCTGGACACCTGTCGACTGTTCTGGAAGTGGGAAGAGAGGATTGGCAGTTGCTTCTCCCGAAATACGATAGCGGTAGCTCGATACTAACGGGACTATAGACGCACTGTGAAAAATCCTGAAAAAATACCCTGCAAGGTATTTTTGACAAAACCACCATTCCAAAATATTCGTTTTGCCTAGCTATGGCGGAGTCAATCTTACAGAAATTCTCGTGAAAAAGGAACTTCTCTTTGTATTTGATTTTTGTATATCAATTGTTTTTCTGATCTACAAATAATATGTTAGTTAAAATTGGTTGTATATTAATAGTGTAAGTGCAATTTTGTTTTAATTATCTAATCTAAAAATCCAAAAGGTGAAAAAAGGGAAGAAAATAAATGTATAATTGGATTTGCAGAGGCAATAAAGCAATTAAGCTATGTCGCAATTCATTTCATAGCACTCCGCAATTAGAGGGACAACCAACACATGACTAATGCGAGGTATCATTCAGTAAAAAAATTGTTGTTTCACCAAAAAAGGTAAAGAAAACAGTTTATACATTTTCATATTTATTTAACAGTAACTTCTGATAACTTAGTTTTCTTGTATTCTGTAATGAGGTAGAATCAGTGGCGTAACTTAACTAGGATTGGGCCTGTGTGCTGCAGGTATATAGGCCCCCACTTCCACAAGACATGCAAAAAAGATGCGGTTTGAATTCAGGTTGAAATATTATGTTTCCTCTGAAATTGTCTCACACATTACACGTCAAAATAAAATATATATATATATATATATATATATATATATATATATATATACAGGGTGGCCCATCGAAAACGTACCGCAAGGCATAACGGCCAGGGTAATTTTTTTTTCAAAAAATCCAAAAACACGTCAATTTTGTTTGTGAGGGGGACAATTTTTGCCCTTAAAATGATCGCAAAATTTTCAACCCTCTAAGCGGGGGTGTCATCCCCCAAACTTTTTCAAATGGGAAGAGGGGTCAAGTGGTACCGCAATGAAAAGGGCTTTCTATTCTCTATACATTCCCGCTTTGGTTTTGAAAATCGGTCAAGTCATTTAGAAAATATGAAGGATTGAAATTTAAAATGTTTATTTACAAATTATCAGAGTAAATGATAAGGATAAATTCCTTCGACCAATTCGCTATTTTTGTCCTGTTATTTTAGATGTTTACTGCTGATTTTAGTGATTTGACATGCCACAACGATCAGGTGCGGTAGTTGCTAGATAGCTGTTCTGTAACTTGTGCGTTTAAATTTCTCAATATCATTAAATTTTTTATCAATAATTATGGTGTACTCACTTGCAGAAAAAGTGGAAATAATCGAACTTTATTTTAAAAATAATGAATGTGGCAATCGGGTTGCGCAGATATTTAATGAACGACATCCTGAAAAACACCTTTCCGGCAAAATTGTTCGCGAGTTAGTAGCAAAATTTCGCGAAACTGGATCCCTTATGAATAAAAAGAGGCAGATGGAAAATCCTGTAGTAAATGAAGCTATGGAGGTCTTTGTATTGGGCCAAGTTGCCATGGATAGTACGCTGAG
The DNA here is from genome assembly GCA_030620095.1 of Kuschelorhynchus macadamiae. NCBI lineage: Eukaryota > Metazoa > Arthropoda > Insecta > Coleoptera > Curculionidae > Kuschelorhynchus > Kuschelorhynchus macadamiae. The sequence continues at coordinate 677,308 of JAUTXW010004611.1, forward strand.
TACAAGAAAATTAGCCAATGAGACCGGCGTGAATCGTACAAGTGTCCAAAGAATATTGAAAAAACACCATTTCCACCCGTATAAAATTCAGTTGGTAGAAGAACTCAACGAAGACGATTTTGATCGCCGCTTGCAATTTTGTGAAACTATTAGTGAACGAGTGGCCAATAATAATAATTTTCTATTCAATGTGTGTTTTTCGGGTGAGTGCACTTTCTTTTTGAACGGTGTAGTTAATCGGCATAACTGTCGGTACTGGGCTGAGAACAACCCCAGGGTATTTCACGAGGTGCACACACAACATCCTCAGAAATTGAACGTGTGGGCTGGTATTTTTGGAAATTCTATTGTGGGTCCTTTTTTTCTTCCTGGAACTCTAACAGGTGATATGTACTTAGATTTACTGAAAAATACCATCGACCCAGCCCTAACTGACATCATCGAAAATAATCCTGGATACGTTGAAGCGGAACTGATATTTCAACCAGACGGTGCACCTCCACATTACTCTTAAAATGTGCGTAATTATTTAAACACTAACTTTCCCGGGCGGTGGATAGGACGAAGGGGTGCCATTGAGTGCCTCCCCGGTCACCCGACTTGACTCCTTTAGACTTTTTTCTATGGGGACACATAAAAAGTAAAGTGTATAGCACTCCACTTGCCTCATTAGAAGATCGGCGAACACGAATTATTGACGTTTGTCGCGAAGTGACCCCTCAAGTTCTTCAGAATGTTCGAGAACGATTTGAAGCTAATTTGTATTACTGTATGGAGGTCGACGGGCAACATTTTCAGCATTTGCTTCATTAATACGGTAAGTTTTTTTTTTATTTAATTCAATTTATGCGTTTTTTGAAAAATGTATTTTTCAAATTTCAATCCTTCATATTTTCTAAATGACTTGACCGATTTTCAAAACCAAAGCGGGAATGTATAGAGAATAGAAAGCCCTTTTCATTGCGGTACCACTTGACTTCTCTTCCCATTTGAAAAAGTTTGGGGGATGACACCCCCGCTTAGAGGGTTGAAAATTTTGCGATCATTCTAAGGGCAAAAGTTGTCCCCCTCACAAAGAAAATTGATGTGTTTTTGGATTTTTTGAAAAAAAAATTACCCTGGCCGTTATGCCTTGCGGTACGTTTTCGATGGGCCACCCTGTATAAATATATATATATATATATATATATATATATATATTTCTTTTTTTTAATGTCAGTTTTTTATTAAAAGTTACGGTAAAAGAAAAGATGATTTTGCCTCCCCGCCTCATTTAGTTGGATGCAGGATTAAGTAAACTCAAATCGATGAAAAAACTAGTATTTTCCAGAAGATATACTAAGGTGTGGTTTCCGCAGATTTGGTACAAATTTTTTTATTAATTTTATTAAATCTTTCTAACGAAAAGAAAAAGACATTGTACAGAGTGTAAAGAGAGAGCGACCAAATTTTTTTAAAAATCAGTTACTCCGAAAATTAATAGAAATAAATTACTTATTAACCTGGATGTTTTTCACGCGATCCCTCTGATCTAATTTTTATACTAAACTTTGACTAACATTTATTTTTCTATAGTTTTTACTTCCCGTGAAAAAATCACTTTCCTAGATTTTTTCAGATCTTCACGTTTCAGGGTCCCTAGATCACGAAAAACATGTTTCTAAAATCCGTCGGTCTGTCTGTCTGTCTGTTATCTGTCTGTTTGTTTGTCTGTCTGTCTGTTCGCGGCGTAGCTAAAAACTATTTATGCGATTGATTTGAAATTTTGGTCAAAAATTGAGGGTCATATATGGATGACCTGGTAATACTTTGGTAAAAATCCAATATGGCGAAACAAAATGGAGGCTTAGTGAAATGTTACAAAAATGATCATTGAAAAACTACTCATCCAGTTAATCTCAAATTTTGCAGAAACATCAAGTATTATGTTGGAATCAACTGATAACATTTTGGTACGATTCCAAGATGGCAGAACAAAATGGAGGCTTAATTAAATATTAAAAAATTCGGCCTCATAAAAAACTGCTTAATGGTTTGGCTTCAAATTGTGTGCCATCATTAATTGTAGTATAGGGATCAACTAGTAAAATAGTTGGCCGAATAAAATGGTGGCCAAATAAAATGTTTGTAATTGTAAAAAAGTCACCCTCTCACTTTTAAAGACTACTTACCCGATCGACTTCAAATTTTGGTCAAAAATTATGGGTCATATGGGGATGGCCTGGTAAGATTTTGGTAAAAATCCAATATGGTGAAACAAAATGGCGGCCTAGTGAAATGTTAAAAAAGATATTAAAAAACTACTCATCCAATTTATCTTAAATTTTGCAAAAAGTATCAAATATTATGTTGGAATCAACTCGTAACATTTTGGTACGAATCCAGGATGGTGGAACAAAATTTCGGCTTAATAAAATATTTAAAAATTGAAATGAAATGATTCAAATTGTGTGCCATAACTAATTGTGGTATAGGGGTCAACTAGTAAACTGGGTTACTAATTCAAGATGGCGGAACAAAATGGCGGCCAAATAATAGGTTTGTAATCGTGAAAAAATCACCCTTTCAGGTTTTACATATCTTAACGTTTTAGCGTCCCTAGATGCCAAGAAATATGTTTCATCAATCCCGTCGTTCCGTCGGTCGCCGATAGGTCGGTCTGTCTGTCTGACAGTTCGCGGCATAGCTTAAATACTACGTACCCAATTGACTTCAAATTTTGATAAAAAATTAAGGGTCATATAGGGATGACCTGGTAATATTTTGGTAAAAATCTAATATGGTTGAGCAATGTTAAACATTTTTTTTTAGAGTGGTTTATTATTTTGGGTTAAGATCCAGTAAAAAAGAACAAGCCTTTTTTTAATTGTCAACGTTTCGGAACTTAATTTGTGCATCCTCAGAACACATATATAGATATATCCTGCAAGAAACCCATATTATCAGTTTTTACCTACTGCGTTGCTCCGCAGATATTTCCTAGATATTAAATGGTTTTCGTTAACAAACCTCTTGTTCTTATGTTACAGTGCTGTATTATTTGGGGTTAGGGTCCAGTAAAAAACAAAAGTCTATTTTTAAGTAGGATGCAACAATATCCTACTTAAAAATATTATATTATATTATATTATCCTTAGGATCCATATAGTTTCTATATCCTGTATGAACCCCATATTATCAGTCTTTACCTACTCCGTTGGTCCACAGATATTTCCCAGCTATTATGTTTCTTCGTTAACGATCCTCCTGTGGTTATGTTAGAGTGATGTATTATTTGGGGTTAGGGTCCAGTAAAAAAACAAAAGACTTTTTTAAATTGCCGACGTTTCGCAACTTTATGGTTGCATCCTCAGGACACACATAGATTCTATATCCCGCATGAAACCCATATTATCAGTCTTTAGCTACTACGTTGGTTCGCAGATATTTTCCAGATATTAAGTTTCTAAATGGTTTTCGTAAACGATCTTCTTGTTTTTATGTTAGAGTGGTATATTATTTGAGGTTATGATCCAGTAAAAAAAACAAAAGTATTTTTTTGAATTATCGACGTTTCGCAACTTTATTGTTGTAATTTCAAGACACATATATAGATCTGACATCCTGCATGAAACCCATATTATCAGTCTTTACCTACTCCGTTGTTTCGCAGATATTTCCTACATATTAAGTTTCTAAATGATTTTCGCTACGGAGTAGGTAAAGACTGATAATATGGGTTTCATGTAGGATATGAAATCTAAGGATGCAATAATAAAGTTGCGAAACGTCGACTCACCACTTTAACATAACAAGAGGATCGTTAACTAAAACCACTTAGAAACTCAATATCTGGGAAGTATCTGCGGACCAATAGAGTAGGTAAAGACCGATAATACGTGTTTCAATTTAAGGTGACGAAACAAAATGTGAACCAAATAGAATTTTGAAAAAATCAATGTAAAAAATCTTGTTCATTTGATTTTGCAGAAAAATTAGATGTGAAAATGGTGCTGGTACGAATTCAATATGACGTAACAAAATGGCGGTATGTATCAATACAAAAACTAATTATTAAATTTATTTTATTATGCCCAAAAGTGAAGTGTGGCATAAATGGAGCAAATAAAAATGAAAGGAAAGTATATGTAATTCATATATAACAAATGGAAAACAATCATAACGAGGGAAGTACCGGGTAAAGAAATTTACCGATTTTTTATAGTTATAGTTTTTAGTACCTATAACCTGCATAGTAGATATAGGGTATCTAGAAATTAATTTAGTTTAGCAAATATTTGTTCCAGCGCATTTCACGGCCCTGTAGGTTGGGAATCAATTTAAATATTAAATTTGTATTGTTAGTTTTTAGTAGTATAGAATATTTTGCACACTTCAGTTTTCGAATTTGTTTCTCTGGGTTTTTTAGTTACAAAAAATCAGGTATCTCCTTAAGGGCCAAAACGCCGTATAGCGGATCTTTAGCATCATACTGCTTGTTTCAGAAATTGCATCTTATACCTTTTTACCTGTTTAGAAATTACCATTTTTCTATAAAAAAAAAGTTATTCATAATAATAATAAATTTTCCCTTGTTTTCAAAAATTCCACTCACATTAAGAAAAATAATAATTGAGTGTATCCATATTGATTTTACGTTTGTTAGAACTTTATATATTTATCGGTTGTTTTTAAAAGATAAAGTTATCAATGTAGGTATTTTTATAATCACCAATCACCAAGACCCATTTAAGTCGATGCTAATTTTTTTACTTTGTAATTGGTTTAGTTTTTTTGGCGGTTCAAACGAAACCTTTTAAGATTTTTTTTCTATTTCTTAATATAAAGCTTGTAGACCCCTTAAGCCATAATATCGGTTGCGGTAATTAGTATTTTATATGTTCTACCCCATTTACGATACTTAATATATTTAATTTAAAAAATAAAGCAAATAAGCACAATTGACTTAGGAAAAAATTTAAACATAATGTTACTTACCCTGTTAGCTCAATAGTTTCTTCCACGAATTGGTACAAACAATTAAATAAGACACTAAATATAAAATTTTAAGTGTTTTATTTGATTTTTTTCCTTTCAATTAAACCGTTTCTAAAACTTACAATTCATATCCAAGTAACTCGAAACAAATGCATGTAAACATAATATGGTATCCTATAATATAAAAAAATATCTAGAATTTAACGCATGATCAAATGAATCAAATAGTATAGGGATGATCATATTTTTGACACAGTTTGAACCGGCCTTTTTCTACGTTAACTGCAGAGATAAGAAAAAATATTAAATACGAAACTTGTGGAGATTTTGTTTATGTTATAAATTATACAGATTCTAAAATTTTCTATAACATACCCTATACCTATCTTCAAATTTTTTAGAGATATTCACATTACACAAATTGTGAGTTTGGGACTTTAAGGCTGTAAAATCTAAACGGTTCGACCTAGAGCAAAACAAATACTATATTTCTATCTTAGTTTATAGCATTTACTTTTTTCTGCTTTTCAAAAAAAAAATGGTTTATCATACTACGAAAGCTTCTGGCTGGAGTCAATCAAAAAATCATGGTTCTTGGGTTTAGATGGTGTCAAATTGGAAGTACTTCCGATGTTTCGCTTGCGATTGCACGGGGAATCTTCAGGGATCATCATTGCGTTTTGACTCGTTTACTGGACATAATTATTAGAAGGGAAACTAAATATATCTTAACTTACAAGTTTTGAGATGTATTTTTTCTTTCCTGGTCATAATTATTTATAAATATTCACCAAAATATAATAAACTATAAATCTATTCTCCCAAAGATTAAACTTTGCAGTCCTTGAAATAAAAACTGGTAAACAGTAAGGGCATTTAATCATTTAATGGCCTTGAAATAAACATTTTCAGTAGGTTTGCCATAAAAATTGTTACAGAATTAAAAAAAAAATCGGTAAATCTTCCTTTAACCGGAACTTCCCTCGTTATAAACCTTTCCTTTCATTAAGAATAGTAAAGTGTAACCCAACTTAGTTCCGCACATAGTCATTTAATATACTACCTTTTCATTGCGCGCCATTTTGTTCCACCATATCAGAATAATTCCAATATTTTCCCAGTTTCTACCTATGCCACAATTATTTTTTAGGCGTGATTTAAAATAAATTGAATTTTTCTTACACTTTCTTTTTAATTTTGCTGCAGGGTATTAAGTAAGGCCGCCATTTTGTTTTTCCGTCTAGAATTCGTATCATAATTGGACCAATTTATTTCTATATCACACTTAATAGATACGCAAAATTTAAAATTATTCTAATAAGTAGTTGTTCAGACAGAATATTTTATTAGGCCACCATTTTGTTTTGCTGCCTTGGATTCATACCAAATATTACAGGTTGATTCCTAGATTTTTGTGCAAAATTTGAGGTAAATTGGATAATTTGTTTTTAGTAATATTTTTTTTAGATTTCACTAGCCTACCATTTTATTCGGTCATATTGGATTTTTAACAAAATAATACCAGTTCATCCTCACATAACCCTTAATTTTTTTTCAAAATTTGAAGTCAATCGGGTAACTAGTTTTTAGCTACGCTGCGAACTAACAGACAGACAAATAGAATTGAGAAAACAAATTTTTTTGTAATCTAGGGATGATAAAACGTAAATATATATAAAAACTGCAATTTTTTTCACGATTACGTCACCTTGTTTCGCCATATTGGGTTTTTATCAAAATGTTACCAATTTGAAATTAGTCGGGCAAATAGTTTTTAGCTGTGCCCGAACAGACAAATCGACGCAATTGAGAAAACATGTTTTCCGGCATCTAGAGACCTCGAAACGAGAAGATCTTTTCCTTTAACAAAAGAAGTAATAAATCCAATAAGTACTTTTTACATTGACACACGCTACCAATTTGTTATGTGATTTTGAATTCGTTCCAGTTTATCCCTATATCACAAATAATTTTTCTACAAAATTTAAAATCAGAAATATGATTTAAAAAAAATTTTGGTCGATGTTTTTTCAAGCATATTTTTTAAACATTTTATACGGACGCCATTTTGTTTTGCTATCTTATATTCATACCAATATGTTACCAATTGTACACTTGTATTTTTGTGCAAAATTTGAGGAAATTTGATAATTGGTTTTTTAGTAATATTTTTTGCGTTTCACTAGGCCTCCATCTTGTTCCGGCATATTAAACTTTTAGCAAAATATTGCGAAACCATCCTCATTAATAGTTCATTTCTATACCACAATCTGCACACAATTTAAAATCAGTTCATTAAGTAGTTTTTTCAGGCTGAATTTTTAATTATTTTATTAAGCCACCATTTTGTTCCGCCATCTCGGATTCGTACCAAAGTTTTACCAGTTGATTGATTCGTACATAATACTTATTTTTTGTGCAAAATTTGAGATAAATTGGATAAGTAGTTTTTTAATAATACTTTTTTTAACATTTCACTAGGCCGGCATTTTGTTTTGCCATATTGGATTTTTACCAAAATGTTACCAGGTCATTCCCATATAACCCTTAATTTTTTACCAAAATTTGAAGTCAATCGGGTAAGTGGTTTTTTAAAGTGCGGGACACGAAAGAAAACCGGGAGGTCCTTAAAATAAAGGTTCATAGTCTCAAGCAAGCGGAAAAGTAAAATTTGTGTACGCAAATAAATTTTATGTTATTTTATTTGTTGTAATAGTTTGCCGCTTCACCTATAAAGTGCGCCAGCTAAGCGGTACGGAAAATTAATCGAGGATTTAGTAAATTTCGCACTGGTCCACTTGTAATTGGGATGTGCCTAGAGTCTCCATGCACTTGCCGCTAAAAAGATTCTAGCTATTTCCAGTGGCGCCTATACATTTCGAGCATTTGTTTTAATTTCTATATAAATGCGTTGCGTTAAATTTGAATTATTATTTCGAAGTGACGATGGCGAGCAAAAGAGGAAAAACAATTCGAAGAGGTGCACGTGAAGTTATTGCGACCGTTATAGAGGCCAGTATTAGAGAAGCTGAAAATAATAGTTTGACTATTCCAATTCAAAATCGAACAGAACGCGCTGCATTTTACACTGGTGTTTCGGAAAGTAGTGTAAGAAAAATTCATAATATCGCTCATTTTCTACTTCACTTTTAAAATCTCCTGGTAAAACAAGACCCCGATTATCATACAAAGATAAAATTGACGATAGTGATTTTCAAGTAATTCAACGAACAATAGAGGATTTTTATATAAACTTGAAGAAGATTCCGACCTGCAAACCCCTACTTCGTGCTGTAAAGAACAAAAAAGTTTTTCCGTACGGGTATAAAACCTTAAATCGGCTTTTACGATCAAATGGGTTTGTTTGGCGCAAGTGCCAAAATTGATCATTGAGAGACCAAATATTTTTCACTGGCGGGTGAAATATCTGTCAACTGTAAGGCAATATAGGCAAGAAGGACGCAATATGGTGTATCTAGACGAAACCTGGGTAGATAATGATATGACAGTGAACAAATACTGGCAAAGTGAAAGTGTTACAGGCTCTAGTAGTCGCTTTATTATAGTTCATGCTGGTTCAGAAGCCGGATTTGTTCCAGGTGCTGCTTTAGTTTTTCGCTCGGGTCTAACAACTGGAGACTATCATGGACAGATGAATAGAGATAATTTTGAAAAGTGGTTGCTCGAGAAGCTTCTACCTAATATTCCTGCCAAATCAGTCGTGGTAATGGATAATGCGTCTTATCATTCTCACGTAGAAGATAAACTGCCAACTAAATACTCTACAAAAGCTCATATGATATCGTGGCTTAAATCGAACAATCTTGTATGTGATCCAACATGAAGTAAATATGAATTATATGAAGTAATATCAGCCAACAAGCCTAAAGAAAAAAAGTATAAAATTGACGGTCTTTTACATAACCTCGGTCATACACCTTTAAGGCTGCCTCTATACATGTGCGACCTCAACCATATTGAACCTGCATGGGCAGGATTAAAAATATATATTCGAGAGCGCAACACCGGTGAACTTTCAATTAAAGATTTAAATAAAATAACATTAGAAGCGATTGACTCAATATCGGCTGAAAATTGGAAATCGTATGTTAAACATGTTCGTTCTGTTGAAGACAAATACATGGAAGTAGATGGCAAAATTGAAACGGTTTTTGATGATTTAGTTATCACACTGGGATCTTCAATTAGTGACGACGAAACCTCATCATTTTCAGAGGAAGACAACGATTTAGAAGGAATCGAGCCATTAGAATCACAGCCGTCAACCTCAAAAATGGCTTAGTTTTTTTTCATATATTTTGTAAAACTGTTCATAAAGTAGCTGTCAATAAACTGCTTCAAAATAATTAATTTTCTGTTCAATACCGGGTTTCAAAAAATATCTAATATTGCAATTAATATTAAAAAACTACAACTCATATTTTTCAAAAATTAAAACATCAATGTAGATTTAGTAGGGGAGCCAGCACTGATTCCAGTGAACAAGATTTATCAAAATTTTAACTTATGCAGTTCGACTTTGGGCTATTCGGATATGCCAAAAGTTACCGTTTATCATATTACTTTGTACAGAGGGCGTCATTGTGAAGTACTATATAGGGCGTTTCCTAATTGCGTGCTAATGTTAAAGGGGGGTGATTCTTGGACCTTTTTAAGAAAAAAGTTTAATATGAACCTAAAAGTCTTAACTTTGAAGATACGGGGTTTTAAAAAAACATTTTTTTTTTATTCTAATTCTGATGCTATTATAGATAAATAACTGTGTAAAATTTGAAACACGTCTTTTTTGCATAAAAGGGCATTTTTTATAAACAATCAATTTTTGAAATTTCTACCAGTGGCGTGCATATATGATTAACCTGGGTAAATCCGTATGCTCCTTAATGCATAGAAGACGAGTATCAAATTTCTTGCAGTTATCTACAATAGCATCAGAATTGGGATGAAAAAAAATGTTTTCTTTTTAAACTTTACCATCCTGTATCTCAAAAGTTAAGACTTTTAGGACATAAAAACACCCCCTTTAACATCAGCACGCAATTAGGAAAAGCCCTGTATAGTACTTCACAATGATGGTCCCTGTATAAAGTAATATAACAAACTGAGACAGACGGCCACTTTTGGCATACCCGAGTAGCCCAAAGTCGAACTGCATAAATTAAAATTTTGATAAATCTCGTTCACTGGATCTGATGCTGACTGCCCTTGTAAAATCTGGACTTGTAAATCGGGTATCACTATACTGGATGGTCCAATAATAGTAGACGTAGGCATTAGCCCGGAAACCGTTAATGACAGAACTCAAGAAAAAATATATTTATAGGTAAATCGATCAAGAAAAATGAAAATTAAATCATTTTAAAATTCGAAAGTTCGCCGTTGTTGCCACACAAAAGAGATATAGAAGCGCGGTACTTACACGAAAGATAACAGGCAAATATAGATAAAGGTTCATTAAGTATAGTTACATTTTTTAATTATCTGAAGTGCGTATAGTCAAAAAGGAGTGCCATATTATTTAAAGAACGACGGGACACCACTGGTTTAAAGAGATTGCTTGGCCGACCTTCCTAAACCGATTGACTGCGCCCGGTTTTCTTTCGTGTCCCGCACTTTAACTATGCCCAGAACAGACAGACCGACGGAATTGAGAAAACATGTTTATCGGCAAAAAATATCGGAGGGTGATTTTTTCACGATTACAATAATTCCTTTTTACGAGGGAAGTAATTTTATTTATAACAAATTGCTACAGTTAGTAAAAATATTTATTTATAATGAATTATCGCTACACTTAGTAAAAACAAAAGTTTGTTTTTTAATGTAACTTATAAAACATAATTTTTTCAACTTATTGATACGTAACCCTATTTTTCCTAATATATTAACACAAAAAATTATAATATGGTACAGTGGCAAAACCAGAAGTTCGTTTTAGGGGAGGGGGGCGCAAAAAAAAAAAAAAAGTATAAAAATTTTAAATAATTTATTTACAGACTTAGTCTATATCAATGTATATAAATTATGTATAGCATTATGCAATAGATATAACAAAAAATAACTTTTTTGCAATTCAGAATAGCTTCGAATATATTTTTAGGATCGAAAGGCTTTCTGTCTACTTTAAAAGCTTCTATGGCAATATTCTGGCTAATCTTTAAAGGTTTAAGATGGTTTAAGTTTTTTATTGGTTTTTTCTAGCATTTTCTCAGCTGCGTGTTTTTCCTCAACAACATCATCCCGTTCTTTGTGTTTCTATTTTTTCTTAATTTTTGCACAAATTGCATTTTCATTCTGAGTCCTTTATTCTGTAATTGGTATTGGAAGAACAATGCGCCAGACGTTTTGAATAATGTATATTACTTGGTTTTGGAAAACTTTTTCCGACCATTTCTATTAGCACATGGTCAACTAGACGAGGATTAATTCTTGAATCACTCGAATGTCATCAATATTTGGTATTTAAATAGAATCACCGTGTAGTAGAGGCAATATTTTGAACTTTTTCTTACTCACTGCTCACTAAACACTTGTCTTCAGGTTTTGAAGCAGATGGTTGAACATCGTTTTTTAGCTGAATAGAAATTGTGTCATCATGATGATCGGAAGGAAGCGGGTGCGGAAATAATATATTCTAGATTTCCCTTAGTATACAGGGTGGCCTATCGGAAACGAAACGTCGCTAGTTTTGGGTATTTAAGCTCAAATTTACAAATACGATCGGACAAGACGATTTTATTTTTGAGAGGGATACTTTTTAGGTGTATACAAGAATATAATATAAGAATATAAATTTACAACCCCTCGGGCAGGGTGAGATTTAAGCTCTAAATTCTAACTAGTTATAGATAATATTTACCTGAAAATCCAGGATACGATTATCGTTTGCAATAAAGAGAATTATTAAACTGAAATACGGTTAGAACAAACTTTTATATAGATAAGTGTAATTTCCTTTGTTAATCTTTCTTCTTTTTTAAATATTGACTTTTATTTGTAAGTATATATATTTGACTGGCCTGTTTAATTTTTAAATACTTCTGTCAGTAGTGACACAAGTGGTAAAATTCTCTAGGAGATTATTCCTGTATACTCCATAACAATTACCTTTGACATGGAGACGTCAGGCACTATGCACGGCAAAAACAACTTAAAACATCTCAAGGCCGGCACACAACATGATGGTAATTAACACTATAAGATTCATTTTTGAACAAATATGAATTTTCCTGGCTCAGTCTTAAATTTTAGATACTGCCTAATAATCAATAAAATATAGCAAAACTTACCTTACTTACTTACTTGACAGGATATAACATGGGAATTAAATATACAAATTTGAAACAATCAATCAAAAAATTAAAAAAAAAGGAAATATGACGTTTCTTGACAAAAGAAGCATAACAACCCAAAGTCTACCTTCCAAGCAACGGCGACATACACTGTTAGTATATTTTTGATTCACGTGACGTGACAGCAACTTCACAACAAGGATACCATGATCTATATCTGAAACATGTCCTGCAATGCCGCAGATGCAATGATTCACTTCAGTCAAACGACGACCGCAATTCACTCATTTTTGAGTTCATCATGCCGCTATAGACTAGCGAGCACGGTAGGGTAAATGCACAAAATGGAATTACAGAAACAACCACTCTGGCTAATACCACAACCAGCATTGTATTACACTGTTGATTCCTGACCTAAACATGTCTTGCGACATTATAAGATATGTTCCAGATAGGAATCATCGTATCCTTATTGTGAGTTGTGACGTTCGTGTAACGTGAATCAAAAATACGTTAACAAACTTCTTACAATGAAAATCAGGAATCAACAATGGAATTCAATGCTGGTCGTGGTATAAGACAGCGGAGTAGTTCTTTCTGTGATTCCATTTTGTGCTTTTGCCCTAATGAGCCGGACTGCGAAATCGCAAAACAGGTAGCCTTGTTGTGATGTTGGTGTAACGTGAATCAAAAATACATTTAAGATTATTTCTCCCAACGAACGTTAGGAATCAACAACAATGTAATTTAATGCCGGTCTATTGTTTCTGTGATTTCATTTTGTGAAATGTACGGAGTTGTGAAAAGAAACTTATAAAAAATATATGTTTATATATATATATATATATATATATATATATATATATATATATATATATATATATATTTAATTTATTGATTCATTCATTTCATTTCAAAAATAATTTGTGTAGTAGCAAATTTAATTGATACAAATTGTTTGACAAATAATTTGCTTTTTTCATATCCTCAGTTTTTATAATATCTACCATACGTGTATAAATATTGTTATTGTATTTAACTTATTTAACAAAACATGTATGTTCTGCCTAAGTTATACGTAATGTTAAAGATAGGTAAAATATAGAATTGGCAATGAAATGGTTGCAATCATCAAGTAAATAAGACGAAGAAGTCAAAAACTAGACCCAAAGATGACAGTGGCGACCAAATCTAACAAAAATAACAATGTATATGTATAAATCAATAAACTCAAATTTATAGATATTTATGATTGATACACTTTAATTAAAGGGTTAATGTCTTGTCTTAAGATGAAATCACATCGTAAAAAATAATAAAAAAGAATGGTTACCTGCTGTGAGAATGAACTGTTTGCCAAAATTTTCTCCAAGTTAATTTCCTCAACAATGTCCTATCTTTTCGCCAAAATTTCGTAACCGAAAATTGTCGTCTGCCAGATCTACTCCACCAAACTGTCGTCCTCCAAGTTGTCAAGATTCCAGTCCTCCTAGGAGACATCATCACCTATTTTGAGAGATTGATGAACTAGAGGCTCCCAGGAAATACCTATATATACCAGGGACCAAGTGACACATAGGTGTTGTTCTTTTAATATACCACCCTCATCGCCTTTATAACTTAATGTAAAAAACTAACCCAGAGCCTATTCTGCCCATAAATTAATAAGCGTTAAAAAAGTATGAAACATTTTTCTCTAATTAATGGTTTGGTTTTTGATCAGGGTAATAACATTTTTATAAATTTTATACCAACATATTATTCTCACAAAATCACAATATTCTTGGCAGCTTCGAATAATTCCGTTAAAATAGTTACGAGACTGGACGTTCTATGAATATCGATTCCTTATGTAAATGAAGACGATAACTTTATAAATTGCAGCATTATTGAACACGATTTTCGATTGTACAAAAGTAACAGTAGGAACGCTAATTTGTATTCGTTAACAGAATGACTGGTTTCCGGTATGGACTGCTTACATCACATCAGCTGGTGACATTTTTGTCTATAGACAGCAATTTTACGATTACAAATATCTAAATATTCTAGGCTTGTAAACTTTTAATTTTACGACCAAATTTACATCTTTATTGATTTAAAGTATTTTTAAAAGATTAGTATTTTTTATATAATAGACCTTTGAAAAATTAGGATGTATAGATAATATAAAGGAGGATTAGTAGTGGGTGGTGAGTATAATTCAACTGGAAGGCGAGAAAAATATGAAACTATGAAGGCTTTAAATGTCGTTAGTTATTTTTTATATAAAATATCATAGTCTATTTAACCAAGAAAGACATTAAACCAAAACAAAGTTCAGTGTATGTGCATGTCGCTCTCCCACTCCACCTGGCTGGTGGTGTATTATGGCTCGCCGATTCAGACCAATAACAGTAGTGCTTCTTCTTCTGTTTACGTGCTGATCATACTCTGAATATTGTTTTTCTTCGATAAATAAACTTTAGAATGTGTCACTTCAATAATGTGAGAAACATAAATGCTTGGAAGGTAAGGAGTTTTTACTTTTCTATAGATATTTTATCAATGAAGAGAATATTCTCGAGAATATTAGTGGCAACTGGCAAGCGGTGAAGTTGTATTTAGAAATGAGCACAATTATATTGGAAGCCGGGAAGAAAATGAAAATATTTTGGGTGGTAAAAGGAACAAATATGAAACGCACGTTCTACCATTTAAAAGCCCTTTAACTCGAAATTATTCTTGAACAATTTATTGTTACAACTAAATGTGCGCTTTATCGCAGTCAATTGTTGTATACATTTTCAAACTCACGGATATTACATCTCCGTGTCCGAAATTACAACAACCTAAATTGGTACCAGTAAAATAAATCTGTAAATCCGCCTTTAGTCAGAACTTCCGTCGTACAGAATTCCAATACGTACAGATAACAGTTTATATATCCAAATAATTATTTTATACTAACTTTATACAAATCTTATCTTGTTTTTTTTTCAATTTTTTTAAGTTATTGCCAAACACTATATGGATTTATAAAATGTATTATTTGGCGCGTAGTGGAATTCTATACGAGAGAAGTTGTAAATTTACCGATTTTTATTTCCATGGTAAAACGTAAGTATTGAGATCGGGAAAAAATCAACCTTAAAGATTTCTGCAGATCTTCACGTTTTAGGGTCCCTAGACGCCAAAAAACATAATTTTTCGTTTCTGTTCAAATTTTGGTCAAAAGTTTCAGACACATGGGAATGATCTGGTAACATTTTGGTAAAAATCCAATATGGCGAAACAAAATAGCGGCCTAGGCAAATTATTACGTAGGAATCAACTTTTTGAAAGAATCCAAGATATTGAAACAAAATGGTTGGTTAATAAAATATTCAAAAATTCAGTCTGTCAGTTCGCTGCATAGCTACTTTCCCCATTGACTATTCAACATGACATGATGAAACAAAATGGCGGTATCAGTGTAAAAACTTCTTATTCAATTTATTTTAAATTATATCCAAAAATCAAGTGTGGCATGGTAAACTGGTAAAATATTGGTGCGAATCCAATATGGTGGACGAAAATTGCGGTCAATAAAAATGTTTGAAAAAACATTATATATGTATTATTAAATGACTATGGGCGGAACTAAATTGGGTCACACTTCACTATTCCTAATACCGATTTTTTTATTTGTCTACCGTTTACTAATCTTTTAACTTCAAATAATTTTTGAACAGTTTATTGTTGCAGCTAAATGTGCGTTTTGTAACGCTCATCTGTTGTATACATTTTCAGACACACACGAATATCACATCTCCGTGTCCGAAATTACAATAACCTAAATTGGTACAAAAAACTAGTTTACCTTCTGGCATGTCATAATGACATCATTTTGATCGACATTTTTGGTATCAAAATGACACATTTTTTCGGACTGAGTATTCTAATGTCGTTAGTCCTAGAACCGTAATGGATTTACTCCGGAAACAACGAACTTAGAAAACGGGAATATTTTTTAACAAATTTTTATAACAAAATTTGCACAGTGTTTGACTTAACTTAATTGTATATTATTGGGAACGAAAAAATTATTATGAGACACGCCGCAGTGGTATCGCCTCGGCTAACGCCTCGTATGATAATTTTCACGGCGAGTCCCATAGTGATCGTTATTTCGATTCTTATAACAGAAATAAATATTTTGGTTCATGGGGAGTTTTTTTTCTGTTTACACTGTTTAAAGTTGCAAAATAATCTGTAAATCCGCCGAGGTACAGAATTCCACTACGTACAAATAAGACAGGTTATATATGCATATAATTATTTTATAATAACTTTGTACAAAACCTACAAATTTTAATTAATTTCCGTATTTTAAGTTATTACCAAACTACAACATGGATTCATAAAATGTATTATCGGTGTGTAGTGAAATTCTATACGAGGGAAGTTGTGAATTAAGGTGAATTTGACAATTTTTTTATTTGTATTTAATTTTTATATTATTATTACGTTAACATTATCATTATTATTACTAATATTATTATTATCATTTCTTCCAATCTCAAAAATAACATCTTATGGTTCCTATTTTAAGAAAAAAGCGAGTGGACATCCTGCACTTTGGGTCCTATTTAAATTTGACTGTTCATTTAATCTTAAATGACTTTAAAATGGATTGTTTTTTGTAGGTCTACTAAACTTTGTTTGCTGGAGACCTCTTTTACTGCTTTGCATAACGGGATATTAGGCCGGCGGCTCCTATAACGATTTGTACTCTTTCTGCTTTCATGTTCCACATTCCTTGTATTTCTATAGCAAGACCTTTGTATTTTAGGTGTTTTTAAGTTTCATTTTCAATATAAAATTTGGCTTGGATTGGGAGTGTGATTTTACCATTTATTAGAAATGTTAAATGTCCAAATAGAGACTGAAAGTCTCTATTATCTGGAATGAAAACACATTATAAATATATATGTATGTATACAGGGTTGTCATTTGAAAACGACCCAGAGCCAATTTTGAGTAACCCAGGTCATTTATTTACTAAAAAACGCTCAGACTCGCCGATTTTTTATTTTAGGAGCAAACACTTTTTTGGCATTTTCGTCTCCTGAAGAGCAAATTCCTAGCGGGGCTCACAAGTAGCTCCAAAATATGAAATGGTACGATAAAAAGAAAGGATTTATTAGATGGTTACCATAAATTCCAGCCCAAATATTCTTTCTCCGGATGTTGCGTATGCACCTCACGAATATTTCGGGATTTGCATTAGACCAACAACGACTGTTGTAACGATTCACCTTACTGTTTAGGAAAAGAGAATTCGTCAGAAAAACATATGTTGAAAAGAAAGTACCGACCATTCATAAAATTATAATCGCCTATCAAAATCGCCTTCGTTAAGTTCTTGCACAAGATGTATTTTGTAAAGATGCAACTTGTGTTTTTTTAATATCACCTGAATGCTGGTTCTCTTAACAGATCCTGTCGTCGAATGTATTGTATTCAATGTAGGATCGTAAACAACATGCCCTAAAATTGCTCCCTCTGTAGCTTCATTTTCAACGGGATTTTCCATTGTACGTTTTTTATTAGCTATTGACCCAGTCTTCCGAAATTTTTGGACCAACTCCAAAATATACTTTCGATGCACTTGTCGATTTTCATGTTGAATAAAGACTTGGGCAGTTCTATTAGCATTTTCATTATTCAAAAAGAAAAGTGAAATGGTTTCCACTCTTTCAGCAATTAAATAAACAATTATCACTGATAGGCCACTTATGTGCCGATTTTGTAATGAAATAACTTTACCGCGACTGAAGAATCTGGCAATAATTGGCAAAAATTGATAATAATTTTTGTCAAAACTTGATTACGAACTACGTAGAACTTGTTAATGATGTTGACTGCTTTTAAAAACCTTGGATGCAATATGAAAGATAAAAATGCATTATTTATTCTCACATATAGATGGGTTTCTTGAATATCTGGAATGAATGAGCGACACGCAAGGCGAGAGATTCCATCAGGAGATAAAAGGGATAGAGATCAGATATCACTGACACTGGGATGCACTCATGAATACTGTTGGACTTTGATAAGAGAAATCCCTTCTGCTGAGCATTTCTGAACTTTGGACAATGACGACTTAAGTTGCCATTGGCATGTACTTTATAACTAATTAGTAATCTATGGTATAGAATGTACACTATTAAATTTTGTATGAAATGTCAATTGTGTTTTATTAGAAAAAGATATGTTTCTCTGAAAACCCGAATTTCGAGAAAAAATAGTAACAAAATCGAAATTAGTACAAAAAGCTGACCAGCTAATCCGAAACCTTAAACCATTTTGAAAAATTATTTTTTTGTAACCATGTCGATTGATGAAGGTCGTCAAATCACCCCACAGATGCTTCAAAATATACGCTAATGTTTTGATCAAAATCTGTACTGCTGTATGGACGGCGGGGGTCAACATGTCCACCATTCACTAAATTGATTGGTTTACAAGTACAATCGACCCCTCATTCTAAAATTTTGGGGCGACTTGTCACCTGATTAGGGCTTTAGCATTCAGGAGACGAAAATGTCAAGAAAGTGTAATTTGTAAAAATAGAAACATAAGCCTCTATCGTGTTTTTTAACTCTTTATTTTATTTTAAGATAATACCAATAAAATGATACCGTTTAATTGACCTTTGATAGCTTTACCAGTTTTAATGTTTTTTTTATTTTTAAACTGTTAAAAGTAAAAACCATTTCGAGGTATACTCTAAAACTACCTACACTGATAAGAACTTCATTATTTTATATTGAGATAATACCAATAAAATGATACCGTTTAATTGACCTTTGATAGCTTTACCAATTTTAATGTTTTTTTGTTATTTTTAAACTGTTAAAAGTAAAAACCATTTCGAGGCATACTCTAAAACTACCTACACTGATAAGAGCTTCATTATTTTATATTGAGAAAATACGAAAGATAAATTCAAATCTGGCTGACAATTTTTAGTTATGACACACCCCTGAAGCTTGGTTAAATAAGATTCACAGACATATTTTAAAGGGGTACTTATAACTAACTTATAAATAACATCTAATCACTTTCATTTTTGTAAAGGACTGCTATTTTGAAAAATTAAATTTTTAATATACTTATCATGCCAGTTAATTTGCGGTGTTTAAAAAGAAATTACTAGATACTTGCTGATTCTCGGCCTTAAGAAAAAACCTATATAATTTAGAACAAAAGCTTTCACGGCTTGGGTCAATTAATAAATCATGGCTCAGACCGTGTCAAATTGGAATTACTATCCGACGTTTCGCCTTCAATTGTACGAGGCATCTTCAGGGATCTTTACTCCACGAGATCTGAGCACTGATAAGCTCGGAGAGATTCAGGCGGGCTTTTATACCCGACATGTGGTCGCCGAATCGTGACTCTGTGTTACGATCGGTTTCCATGTGTTTGTAGACCGTAATCAGTATCTCTATTGAAGTTTTTTGTATGTTTAGAAATTTGAATAGATTCTCTAATTTTTCGTTTATAAAATCCTGAAACCGATGCTAGAACCTTGGTTTCTTTTACATTTATAATATGGCCAGTGGTATGCTAGTGTTCAGCTACAGCAGATTGAATTCATTTTTAATACATTGTTCATGTTCCTTAAGTCTAGTGAAACTTTATATACTCTTTTTGCTTGAAAAGGCCTTTTCAACATCTTTCGGGGATTGCAAGGATTGTCCAGTCTTTTATGTGTACTGAACTTTGTTGGACCCTCAAAGCAATCGTCCTATTTTGTCTATAGTGCCATGTATGTAAGGAAGAACAACAATACCTAACGATGACTCCTTATCATTCTCCTTTCGCGGAGTTGAATTCCGATATATTTTAACTGAACGCGATGTTAGAGAATCTTGATCAGAAATAGAAATGGTTCTAAATACTATAATTTATAACAAAACATATGAAGAGTGCAGGCATAGCTCACAATTTGAAATCTATTAAGTAGTTTTTTCAGGATGATTTTTTAAATAATTTATTAAGGTGTTATTTTGTTCCGCCATCTTGGATTCGTACCAAAATTTTGCCTGTTGGTTTCAACATAGTACTTGATTTTTGTATAAAATTTGAGATAGATTGGATAAGTAGTTTTTTAATAATAATTTTTTTAACAATTCACTGGGCCGACAATTTGTTTCGTCGTATTGGATTTTTACCAAAATGTTACCAGGTCATGTCCTACCACCTTTTATTTCTTACCAAAATTTGATGTCAGTGGGGTAAATAGTTTTTTAGTTATCCCGCAAACAGACAGACCGACAGATACGTAGACCGACGGAATTGAGAAAACATATTTTGCGCATCTAAGAACCCTGAAACGTAAAGATCTCAAAAAATCTCGGTGGGTGATTTTTTCACGATTACAATACTGTCCTATTACGAGGGAAGTAATACATTAAATAAGTAGTTTTTACATTGACATAAGCCACCATTTTGCTACGTCATGTAATTTGCCTCTTTTCGGCATCTAGGGACCCTGAACCGTAAAGATGTGAAAAAATCTGAGAGGGTGATTTTTTTACGATTACAATACTTACCTTTTACGACTGAAGTACAAATCATGCGGATTGAACGGAATGAACATTTTTTATCCCCACAATATCCATGCATACTTATATCTCATCTTTTTCTTATTTTATTTATTTTCTTATGAAGCACGTAGCTAGGGGGGGTCCTGGGGGTCTGGATCCTCCACCCCCCCCCCTTCCCGAAACTTGGACAATATGTTGGTATAGGCATGCTTCTTACTACTTTTCGTCATATTTGCCCGTTTGGACCTCCCCCCCTCAAACTGAATTTCTGGCTACGTGCCTATTTCTTTGTAATTTCTGTCACCTTGCTTTCCCGAGAGAGTTTAATAGAATATAAAAATCAATAAGCTTAAAAAACTTCTAAGTGGGTGCCGAAAAAATATGCCTTGTTGATTTTTATGCAAAATTAGAGGTTAATTATTCGATAAACAGCTTTTGCTTTAATTGCCCGAATGGGAGTTTATTTAAGCCAATAATATTGTCTGGTTTTTAATATCACTATTGCTGATCAAATGGGATTATATTCCAAAAAGGGTAAACGTATTACATATTAAATATACGAGAAGGTAATGAAAACTAATAGTTAATTAAGAAAGAATAATTATCTTAAGAGTATTCATAAACAAAAGCGCCTCGTAATGTGTATTGAAGCTTTAATCTTTCGGTTTGCTCTGACGAGTGTACCTTGAGGAAATTTATAAATCCCCAGAGAACCCCCTCATTACCCCGTACGTAAGTACACGCTCGAGCCGTTCCGAAAAGATGAAAATCGTACTGCGAATTCCAGTTCCTTAAGATTACTTCTCTATCTCTTTTCGTCGTATCCATTCTTGCAGGCCCTTTTTGTCTGGGTCCTTTATAAACCGAAACGGCATTAGGGTCTCGAGAAAGCGTAAAGTGAGAAGGATTAAAGTTGTGTAAATGCCAGGATTGGAATCAGAATCACACCTATGAAAACATAAAGTAAATGCAAATATAGATCTAATTTGATAATAATAATAATGATAATAATAATAATAATAATAAGACCCTTACTACCATTATACACAAACATCTATACTTGAAAACGAAGACTACAAGCTCTACTGGGACATTGACATCCACACAGATAAAACAATCCCCGCAAATAGACCCGATATCACCTTTCAATCCAAAAAAGAGAAAATCACTTATTTAATTGACATGGCTGTCCCCAACGACGAGAACATCCAAGGGAAATATAGTGAGAAGATCGCCAAATACACCGATTGGGCAATGGAAGTAAAAAGGCTGTGGAAACAGGAAAGAGTCATCATTGTTCCTCTCGTCATATCAGTAAGAGGTGTCACCCCAACAACGTTTACACCGCATTTGGCTCAATTAGGACTTAATACAGACATTCACAGGAACATCCAGAAATCGGTCATTTTGAAAATATGTAATATAGTTAGATCATTTCTTAATACACAATAGTTGTTTTTTTTCCATTTCCTTTTTTTTATTTTTTATACTGACTTGGTATAATCCCGTCAGTATAAAATACAACCACAGGAATACTGTGAGACAAGAAGTCATAAAAACAATAATAATAATAATAATAATATATTTACTGTTGAACTAAGTTTAAAATACAGTAACTTTCTGTAGACAAAATATTACACTGTATTGAATAATGTTGCCTGGATATCAGTCATCCAATGGGCTGGATACTGTTCAAGCCCTAACTAACTAACTAACCAACAAAAATAGTGTATTTATGTATTTGACAGTATAAAGGCACATATTTGTAAAACCAAAACCATGGTATATACAGTATCCATCTAAAGGCGAGTCAGAAATTATGCCGTTGAAGCGGAGATGATCAGAGCAACAGACATAACTTTAGTTAAGGAAAACGTTCTTTCATTATATTTTTGCATTTACTTGCAGAAAAAATAAAATCTAAATCCCCTATCGAATTTAAAAAATTAGTTAAGTTGTACGAAAATAATCTCTAATAAAATAAATAAACTGGCTGTTTATACTTAAGAATTCTACATCCGAAATTATACATATGTAAACTAACTAAATAAGTGGCCTATATAAGCCACTTTTATTTAAGCTAAAATGATAAAAATATTATAAAATAAGGACTTTTTTTTCGAAATTGGAGGCTAAATCCCGCCCCAGTGCCATTTTTATCTACAGGTACTAATAAAGTAAAGACCTTGTTTTTTTTTGGTTGTTCATATTGTTTACCCTAAATTGAGAAGTGAAGAATAAAAGAATACAAACTGAAGACTGCTTGTTGAAAATTTTCATCGTCTCAAACGGCTCCCCCCACAGAAGCAATTTCTATATACACCACTTATCTATATCTATTAAAAACGTTAAGCCATCTTGATTATGTGATTTCTTTTTACACTATATATCAATCTTAAGCACGAATTCTGCATTTTTTGTATTTTGTTTCAATCAGAACCGTCTAGACATGGATAAAACACACCAGCGCAGTGATTAAACGAAGAAAGCACAATAGCCGCATAAAAGTTTTTTCTTTCATTAGATAAATAGTTCCTTTGTGCATAAATAAGTTTTATATTATTGCAGGCTGCTCGTAATTTCGATGTGACACAGTGGCGTGCCTAAAGGGCCCGAAGTCCCGCGGAGCGGGGTGGCCACGTTTTGCAGGTGGCCCTCAAATTAAAAAAATATTCAAATAAAATATTTCTTTCATAGTTATAAAAAATCACGGATTTCCCAAATGTTCTAACCATCGGATATATTAGAAATAATAATAATAAGATAACGTAATATATAAACCCTATATTCAATTCTAAATCCTCAGATATTGGTTAAATTAAGTGACTCAGAAATTTTGGAAAAAGCTCAGTTATTGGTGGAGAAATATTCAAATGATTTTAACTTCTCAACTAGCAGCTGAGCTATTTCAGATAAAATCATTATTGTATAACAACATTAAAAATCTTAATACAACTCGTGAATTCGCACACTATATTTTCGAAAAAAATTAATTATTGTTAAGTAGTATATCAAAACGTGTTCCACATTATAATTATTTCTTATCCTCCCTGTAACCTCAGCTTAATCGGAAAGATCATTTTCAAAGTTGAAATTAATTAAAAATGTCCTTAGGTCGACCATGACTCTAAGTCGTCTTAGTTCTCTAGCTATTATCTAAATAGAGCACGAAAGGGCTAAAGAAGTAAATATTGACCAACTAGTTGGTAAGTATTTATCTAGTCGATACAAAAATATAAAAGTCATAAAGTACGACGATTCTTGTACTCTTTGTTTTTTATTATTTTTTAGTATTGTTTGAACCAGAGTATAGTAATTATTTTTTAATGTTTAGTTAATTTCTGTTTTGTGTTTATTAATTTAACTATACCTACTAATCTCAAAATGTATATCGTTCCTTCCTTTTTTTATTTTTATTTCTTGTTTTTGCTTTTTTTATTTTATGTTATGGTTTTTGTTAAGATATTTATGCCATTTTTTTGGAAAAATTACGGAGGCCCCCAAGAAAATTCTTGGGGAGGGGGAAGGGCTGCCACTGATGTGAAATTCTTTAAATTTAGAATTTTAGGATTTTTTGGAAAAAATTACGATTTATAATCGAGCGCAAGCCATAATTTAGTCAAAACATGTATGCCAACATCTTTAATCTTAACATTAGCGTTGTTAGTAGTATGTTACTTGAGTTTTATTACCGAAGAATGTTTAGTTTAAGTAAATGATTGGATGTTACTTCATAGAAGTGAGCCAAGTGAGTATTTATTGATCGATTGGTCTCAACCGTTTGGTGTTCTGAGAAAAAATAGTATCGGTATCATCCTCAGAGGACCCCAAATACTGGCTTGTTGTAAAATACCTATAGTTAAGAAATCTGAATAATGTTTGTTATAAACGACTTGTTGACTACGATCAGAAAAAAAAGATTGTATGAAATTACAGTCGTTCTAATCTAATAATATCATCAGTTATGTGTGTCAAGGCACTTTTACAACTATGAACCTAAAACCGGACTCAGTTCTAAGATTTGATAGTGTTTAGGAAATATTTTATCCATAATCTGTTCAAGTAATTGATCCCCCTGATTGATCGCAAAGGATTAAACTCGATGGGATTATTTATTTTCCGTAAGGGGTAAAGTAGAATCATAAAATGCACTCATCTCATTAATAATATGTGTAATCAAAGGTAGGTACAATAAAAAAACAGCAAAAAATAAATTATAGTTGTATTAATTTTATCGACACCAATTGCTTTATAATAAATTTTTGTATAATGTGAAATATTTGGTTTTCGTCTTGTATAGATTATTGTTATAATAGTTTAGAATTTCGGACTATTTTGATTATTTACATAATTAACAAAGAAATTATTTATGTTATTCGGATTAGTTGTTAGTTGTGAGGCAAATCATAATTTTTTTGTTTAATAATTTTTTTAAGTTCCTGCCATTTCTCTTTTCAATATGGGTTTTGAAATTTGGTCCGCAATCCGCATATATTTTTTTTTAGATCTTATTTCAAACGTGGCGCAATTAGTAACAGTCACTACTATGGTTACAGTACTAAACGCAGAAATTCAAAATATGAAATTGGAATATGACGTTCAGATAGTGACAGATTTAGGTGCCCCATTTTCGCAAATAAGCCTCGAAGAAGGTTAAAAAGTAAAGTGACAATACACCTTTTATTTCGGTTAAGGAAAATCAAATTTTCCATACGTTATCCACAGGGGCCTCTCGTTAATTTCCATTAGTTTTCATTCTACTCAACATCGATGTACTTTTCAACTCTCTTCGTGGCTTGTGTGCGAAAATAAGGCACCTACATCTGTCACTATCTGAAGGTCTAATATTATAAAAATAAAATTGCAAATTGCGCTTTACAAATTATTTTAGGAAATTCTCTCTCAAACTTGTATATATTGTATACAATGCATACAAATTTCCGAAAGTTGTGAAAAAAATCGTGTTGCCTGAAAAATGTATGAGTTTATTTTTTTTATTGTTTCAAAGTTAAACCAGCCCGACTTTGAAGGAGAAGGGCTATTTTTTAAAACAATGAAGAAAATAAACAAATGTGGTTTATAGACAACGTGAGTTTTTTTCTGGTGAATTTTTATATAGGAACGGTATTCGGTGGAGGTTGAACCTAATGCTATTAATGGATTATTAAAATGGGTTTTAAAAGAAGGAACTTACCGAGTTATTTACCAGGCTATTATAGTAACTTTTAATGAATAATAAATAATTATTAATACACTTTGGTCATGTACTGAGACTTCACAGAATCAAACTACTCAAAATTTGTATCATCAATTTTTCATCAAGTATTTAAGTTAACAGTCGTACTCATCTAGAAGTTTTTACTTTCCTCTGAGATTAACATAACTTTTTGGCAATGTTAATAGCCAGTGGCGTGAGAAAATGCTTGAGGAGGGTGGATAATCCTAAAATAAAAAATTACTGGTTTTAAATTAAGTAAAAAATCTGTCTTCAGTTCGCATTTAATTTTAGATACTAAAAAACACTAGTGTTACAATATGTGATTTATCACACTATCCGTTTTTAATATATAACAAATTATTGCTAATTAAATAACACTTTAATATTTGTATATTATGTGTTCAATATAGCATAAACATGATTCAAGTGCCCGTCCAAATTTTTAGTATAAAATCATTTTGGCTATTTTCACAAGTTTTGGGAGGTGCGAAACACCTTTTGCATCCTCCCTGTTACGTTAACCGCTCACATCCATGCACCAAGTATTTAAATAAAAGATTTAGTCACAAATAAGACAGGTAATCACAATAGGAATTATTACAAATGGCATTGCTGTATTAATAGTATAAAAGAAAATATCTTAATATCACTTGATTTTTCAGTAGCCTTGGCTGTACGCCTCATTTGATTTATATATTGTTAAACGTCTTGTGATCTGCCTCTTATTTTTCAAGTATGCTGGAAAACACATCAGCCGCCAAATAACTGATATTTCAAAATTTAGTTTTCATGTTGTCCTGACAATCTCAAAAAATATATCATGATGTTATTATGGAATTAAGTAGTCACTTATGCTTGTTCATATTATCTCAATTTAATACAACCCTGCACATGGTCAACGTGGACTTGAGAAGCCGCCGTCAAAATTTAACCAAAGAACCAAGCCAATGCAGACCTTGTAGCCGCCCATTTACTTTGGACAAAGGAGCGACACTTTACATTAGAGCGATAAGGCGGACAGATTTTATCTTTGTCTTACTCGGGTCGCAGACTATACGGCGTCCTTATTGTCGAGCCCGCTACTATAATATTGCTGTTTTAATGCTGAGGGGGTGATTCTCCTGAAAGAGAAACCCGTCAAGTGCGTGTTTAAGAGAATTAGGATACATTCCATTCTGAAGATAAGTTATCTTAAATAGCTGCAGAGACATATGATTCAGCATAGAATTTAGATTCTTAATAAAAGCCTGTAACATAAATGTCGTTCTTTGGAAAAGTATTTTCAGTAGAAGTTGCTGTTAAGAATGTAGCAAGCAAAATATGTTTCTTTAAATCCCGCGGAATTATATCTGAAAGTAAACATTTTTAAATATTAATAATTTAATTTCAATCAATATTTTTTTTGTCTGTAGTTCGTTTCAGTGGTGCAGTTGGAGTATTTGAAATAACTGCTCCAGTCGCAGAAAAGGTATAGGTTTTATTTTTCGACACAATATACAGTGGTGAATATATCTATGAAACTATTATCAAGGATTCGAATTTGTTGGAACCTTTTAAAACACTGAAATGAGTCAATTTGCCCATGTCTATCACTCATCATCACTTATATGATTACATCTATCCCATACAACGGCAAATCCCACGAGCGTGACAGAATAGAGGTAAATATTTGGGGATTTTGTTAAACAAGCGTTAGTCTAATATATTCCTTTTGTTTTTGTTTACTTTGTGTATTGTAAGATTTTCAGGCCTCATTCTTGAATTAAAAAGTTATGCAATTCTAAAAAGTTAACGGGTGTACTGTAAACTTTATACAATTTATAACTCTTGCCAGAGGCGTCCTTATATTCCGCTTTTATATTGGCAGAAACAACCAACTATTATCGACGTTAACTCAAAAAAAAGAATGATGCATACCAGTTCTGCTTATTTGTAAATGTGTATCATAATGTGCCCGCCCCCATCTCTTCCTTAGTGACGCCCCAGACTATTATTTTACTAAATGACTTGTGTTTCCCAAGTACTTTTTTATAATATTTTGCATATTTTTATTACCGATTAAGAAATTTATTTGAAATTATAGTTATGTAGGGCTAAGCGATTATCAAAATCAATGACTGATTATATCTATTATTGCAAGTCATTGATATTTTTCGATAAATCGATTTAACATTCAATCGATTTATCGTTCAATCTCGATTAATCGATTGATCGTTCAATCAACTGATTTTTGGATAAATCCATAACTTTAATGGATGCTAAATATATTACCTAATCCATAAATCAATCGATATAAAAGAACTGTTATCATCAATGTTTTAATCGATTTTTTCGATTATTCCAATTTTTTTAATTTCTTGACTAATTTTTTTTCGATTAATCTATTTTTCCGATGAATCGGGTTTTACAATTAATAAATTTTTGGTGATTATTTAAACCGAAAAAAATCGATTAACCGTTTAATCAAGTATTTTCGTATTGGTATATTCGATTTTTATGAAATTGATGTCAATTATTTCGTACATCAACAATTAATTTCTTAATAAATTTCTATTTGTAAAATGGAGATTTAGTTGATTTTGTTGAAATTTAACTTGATATAGTTGGTTGTATATTCCTAAACGAACATAGTATTTCATCAGTTATGCGATATAAATCTAATGGAGTAATCAACTACACAATATATTCGATACATTTTTACACAATACAGTTTTTTATATCGATTGATCGGTATATTGATTTATTGATTAAGTCATAGGTATCACGTCTAATACAGATATCTATTCATCCAATAATCAAAATATTAAATAAATAAAAACCGTAAATTAATCTAATATATAGATTATTCGTTATAATGTCTATTAATCTCTATATCAATCATCTATTCATTCAATAATCAAAATATTAAATAAATAAAAACCGTAAATTAATCTAATATATAGATTATTCGATATAATGTCTATTACTCTCTATATCAATCATCTATTTATCCAATAATCAAAATATTAAATAAATAAAAACCGTAAATTAATCTAATATATAGATTACTCGATATAATGTCTATTAATCTAAAATATTGCTCACTCCTTTATATGTAACGTAAAATATTTCTGTATGAACCTAGTGAAACGAAAAAATTCTTTGTTCAACTCTATATCACACTTAATTCTTGCACAAAATTTGAAATTAGTCGAATAAGTAGTTTTTCCAGGCTGATTTTTTAAATATTATTTTGAGCCGCCATTTTGATTCGCAATTATTTGGACCATTTATTGGATTCGAACCAACACTTTACATGTTCATTTGTACGTAGTATTTGATTTTGGTGAAAAATTTGTGGTAAATTGGATAAATAGCTATTTTGGTAATCAATTTTTTTACATTTCATTAGACCGCCATTTTGTTCCTCCATATTGGATTTTAACCAAAATTTTACCATTTCATCCCCCAATGACCCTTAATTTTTCATTGTCGATTGGATAGGTAATTTTTTAGCTTGCGGAGAACAGACAGACAGGCAGAAAAATCTGAAGTAACTTATATAACTGCTGATGTTGCTGTACAGAAAGCAAGGAAGAATTATTGTAGTTTAAGTTTTTTTTGTAATAGAAAAATTAGCGTTTATATTAGTTTCATCATTATTATTGTTCAAATATTTAATTAGTGTTTTTTAAGAAAGGCAATGTTTACAATAACAACCACCCTTAGAAGTGTGTTATTTTTTTGTTCTGGGGCATATTCTATTGTTTGTTTTGTTAATTATTTAATGTTACTACTGTATATATACTTTGATTTTCCTATAAAAACTGTTGACATTAATAATTTAGGAAAAATAATTAAAATTGTAATTATTGCAATTTAAAATATACTAATACAATGTATTTGTAAATTTTTAAAATGTAGGTAGTTAAAACAGGGAGCGCCAAAATATTTCTTGCTGGCGGGCGGGTTTTCCATGTGAAAATTATAATACAAATCAATAGTAAGTAGTGACAACACGTTTGTGGGTATAGAGCTTTAATTAAAACAAAATTATCCAAATTGGCCAAGTGGGAGCTGCTGGGGGAAGCAGAGAAAAAATCGCTTTGTGTTTTAAATCAACTAAGTGATAGGAACCACGTTTAATTTTGTTTTAACGAGGTGTAGTTCATTCATTTCTGAATACAACTGGCAATTTGCTCTTACTTAAATTGCATTTTAAATTAATTTATGTAGATAAAGTTTGTTATTTTATTTTTTGAATTCTCCTAATACTCTGTATCATGATCATTATCATCCTTTACCTTTAAAAATATCCTTTACCTTGAAATATGGATTTGTTTTATGCCAGAATAAAACGCTCTGAAATATAGATGCAGCATAAAGTTAAAATATTAGATGTAAAGACTGCCTCAACAGAGTTGGCCCACAAAAAATTCCATTGCTCAATCGAATTTGGCATATGTTAAAATAACAGCATTAGGACACACTGGGTTTTCCAGTGCTCTCAGAGCGAAACTATATCTGCTCATGCTTATTGCAACTTTGTCAACATGTGCCCTCCAACGTAACCTTTGGTCCAAGATTATGCCCAAAAAAATGCTACATAATAAGAAATAAATAGTTTTAGATTAGTATAATGGGACGTTACATCGATAAAATTAACAAATTAAATTAAATGAACTCTGGTACCATCAAAACCCATAAATAAAAAATAAAAGAGCCATAAAAACCAGCTAAGAAACAAATTACTCGGTATTATCCAAGCTGGTTTGTAAAGATAAAGATAAATAGAATAGAATGATATAGACAGTAAACTGACGTTGTGTCTCATTAATAAAAGCGAAGAATACAGATCAATACGGCGCATGCGCAATGCTATATTTTATGATTTATTTCTCTTCGGTCTAGCCTGAGAGTACTGAGTAAATTCTTTGCAATTTCATGGACATATATTAATTGATGTAGAATTCTCGATTATTAATCATTAATATACACTAAAGCATACGAAAGCGTAGAGGAGACACGTATGTTTTTTATTATTATCATTAATCACCCTGTAAATATTTTTTATAACTAAAAATAAAGTGATCAAAGTATTATATTTATTTAAAATAGTTCAAATACCAACTTGATAAAAATGAAGTTCTACCGACACTCAAGGAAGTAACTTTTTTCTATTGCACCATACCTCGCGAATTACAGGGTGAGTCAAAAATCGAGGGCCAAAAGTTGAATGTTTCCAATTAGCAAGTTGTTCGTAAACCTATGTAAAGTATGTTGTTATTATACCTATAAGGAGACTTTTTTTGCCATTAGACCATACATCGCAAAATACAGAGTGAGTCAGAAATCGAGGGCCAAAAGATTTATATTTCCAGTTTATCAATTCTGGCATAGACATATCCCCGATCTCGCGAGTTGTTTTGTAGATGTATACAGGGTAAAAACCGAACTAGTGTATATTTTTTACTTTAATAAGAATATTTGGAAATAAATTATTAGGTGTATTAGTTTATACAAGAAAAAATATAAAAATAATAAAACTTATTTTTGAGCACTTCTATTTAAAGTAAAAACTGTTCTTGGGTTGTTGGTCCTACTTTTACTAACTTGCAGAGCTTTTTCTTTGGGTAGATAGATCGGGTTATGCTGTTTAAGCCCAACAGAAGGAACCATCCAATAGTTTTTCTAGTATATTTAAAGTTGGAAAATGTATCAGATACCTGTAAATCAAACTAGGCAGTTTTGTTGATTTTTTACTTCCCTTCTAAAAGGGAAGTACTGTAGCCGTGAAAAAATCATCCTCCCACTTTTTTTCAGAGCTTTAAGTTTTAGGATCCCCACATGCTGAAAAACATTGAATTGAGAAACCGTCTGTCTGTGTGTCGATCTGTCTGTTCGCGGCATAGCTAAAAACTACTTACCCGATTGACTTAAAATTTTGATCAAAAATTAAAGGTCATTGGAGATGACCTGGTAATATTTTGGTAAAAATCTAATAACACAAATAAAACAAAATGGCCGCCTAGTGAAATGGTAAATTACTAAAAAACTACTTATCCAATCTGTCTCAAATTTTGAACAAAAATCAAGTAATATGTAGAAATCAACTGGTAAAATTTTGGTACGAATTCAAGATGGCGAAACAAAATGGCCGCTTAATAAAATATTTTTAAATTCAGCCTGAAAAACTATTTAGTGGATTGATTTCAAATTGTGCGCCATAACTAATTGCGGTATCGGGATGAACTAGTAAAATGGTGATACTAATTCAATCGTGAAAAATATCACCCTCTCAGGTTTTGCATATCTTCATGTTTCAGCGTTCCTAGAAGCCAAAAAATATGTTGTATCAATTCTGTCGGTCCGTCTGTCTGTCTGTTTGTCAGTTCGCGACATATCTTAAAAACTACTTACCAGATTGACTTCAAACTTTAGTCAATAACTAAGGGTCATAGGGATAACATAGTAATATTTTGATAAAAATCCAACATGCAGGAACACAATGGCGGCCTAGTGAAACGTTCAAAAAAATATTACTAAAAAAAAAGAATTATCCAATTTACCTCAGTTTTGTATGTGAATAAGGATAAAGTTGTGCGAATTCAACATGATGTAACAAAATGGCGGTGTGTGTCACTGTAGAAACTACTTATTGAATTTATTTTAAATTATGCCCAAAAATTAAATGGTGCATAAAAAGAAACTGATGAAATATTGGTAGGAATCCAATATGATGGAACAAAATGTTTGAAAAGACAGTATAACATGTGTTACTAAAAGACTATATACATAACTAAATTGGGTCTCACTTTACTATTCCTAATAAAAGGAAAGAATCATAACGAGGGAAGTTACGGATAAAGGAAATTTATCGATTTTTAAGATAGTTGATGCTAATCACACATTATTTTAACGTTTAAACATCTACACTCCTAACATAAATAGCCATACAGTATTTTGGATCATACTTAATAGTTGCTATTTAAAAATCGTTAATTGTTACATACGTGTTCGTGAAAATGCTCGTAGTATTATAAATGAAGAACCAGGGACCCAGGGACACACCGAAGAGAAAATTCACTTTTGTGTAGCTACTTAGTATTAGCTACACACTAGTATCATTCATTCATTCATTATTTAATTTAACTTTTTAGCAATGTATTGAATAATGAAATTTAGCTACTGGCATACCCAACTAGTCACTAAATTATTGATTCACCCTATATGAAGTTTAATAAATATGTCTATTATAGTCACGGTAAAATATCTAGTAAAAAATTTTGAAATATAAACCCAAATAAGTTTATTCTAGTAGCGTTAACTCTCTAAGTATGAAATATTAAGCGTTTAATTTCGGATTCACTGGTGGTTTACGAGGTATTGTGCAATGGTAAAAAAAATCTTATACGAAGTTTCACGGAACCTAAAATAGTTTTTGTGGCTTATTAATTATCTTATTAGTTTAATAACAGATTGAGTTTTAACTTACTGAATGCATATTATTTTAATTAAAATGTGACCCTGTATAAATCTTTAAGACACCTCACAATACCAAATTAGGATTTAAAATTACATATTTATCTTTAATAAACTTACAAAACAACTTTAAATACCCGAAATGTGTCTATGCACAAATTGTTAAACTGAAAATATACAACTTTTGGTCTTCGATTTCTGACTCATCTTGTAGTTT
Organism: Kuschelorhynchus macadamiae; assembly: GCA_030620095.1. Lineage (NCBI taxonomy): Eukaryota > Metazoa > Arthropoda > Insecta > Coleoptera > Curculionidae > Kuschelorhynchus > Kuschelorhynchus macadamiae. The sequence continues at coordinate 711,073 of JAUTXW010004611.1, forward strand.
GCCAGGATTGATAGGGACGATAACAACATACTAACTTAGGTTTACAAACAACTTGCGATGCCCAAAATATATCTATACAAAAGTTGGTAAATTGGAAATAAACAAAATATTTGCTTTCAATTTCTGACTCACCCTATAGTTTGCGAGGTATGGTGCAATAGCAAAAAAGTCTTCTTAAAGGAACGATAGTAACATACTAACATAGGTTTACAAATAACTCTCGAGGCCCAAAATATGCCAATGCATAAACTGGTAAACTGGAAATACCTACACAACTTTTGGCTTTCAATTTCTGACTCACCTGTAGGTCGCGTAGGAAATTTCACAGAAAACAAATTACGTTTAATTCGTGCCATATGCCATGTCCTTTAAGGTTTAAAATCTGAGTTCTGAGTTTAGAGTTTAAAGTCTGAATTATAATAAAACTATGTGTGTGTCTTTTACATAGCATCTTAGCAAAAACTAAACACCCCGTATAGATGGAAAATCAAAATCTAGATAAAGCAATAATGTGTATTTTTTCTCTTTCATAACATTTTCGAGATAAAGGGAACATGGTACTTTTGAACACCCTGTAAAAAACATTTAAAATAGGGTGGGTTATGCCATTTCTTTAGCTTCTTACTCATATCTATTATTTTCTTTTTCTGCAGTTTTCCAAGAATCTTATTAATTTATTTTCAAGTTCAGTTTGCGTTATAAAAATTCCAGCACGTTTAATTCATTTGACGTCATTTTAAATATCTTCCTTTTAATTAAACTTAAATATGTATGTACACACATTTTAATTTAAGATTGAAGTGACTTAAATACAGATTAATTAATTCATGTCAAAGAGACCAAAGGATGCGTAGAACTAGGGGTAAATGTTTTTATTTACATGAGATATTTCTAAATTTTCGTTCTTCTTATATAAAAAAAACTGTCTTTTTCCGTCTGTGATTGACTCAGACACGTAGCCAGAAATTCAGTTCGGAGGGGAGGGGGTCCAAAATAGAAATTCATATTTTCAAAATTTTGGGGGGTACAGACCCCAGGACCCCCCTCTGGCTACGTGCCTGAACAGACTTCAAAAAAGGAGGACGTTATCAATTCGACCACGTATTTTTTTTATGTACACGGATTACTCCGGGATGGTTTCACTAATTCGAATGACATTTTCAGGGTAGTAGCGCAGTGATGTCATAGCAAGCTTATTGAAAAAAAATTAAACGGACGAAATGACGCCATTCCGAATTTTTTTTAACCTAATGGTTTCTGTGATAAATTTGAAATGCTCTGCAATTTGGTGAATGATGTGTAATTAACCAAAAAAGACATTTTGACGCACCCAAAGATACTTGCCCCATACAGCCTACTTCAGGTTATTTCGCTTGTTATAAATTTTAATGTATGCTGAAAATATCAGATATCTTTATTCTTGACACAGAACACTTCTTGTAATAATTAGTTAAGTATATAGTGGGACAGGAGGGAGAATGGGGGCGTTATAAAAAAGAAGGTATTATAAAAATTTCGTGTTTCATATGTTTTTCCGGGTTTTTAATGGCACGAAGTTCAATTTTTCTAATAATTTTAATTTACTTTTGACAATGCTGTTGTATTGCTATTTTTTTATAATTATGTCCAGAAGGCGATTTTTATAAAATATTAGCATTTTACCGTGATTCTGGCTAAATTTCATATGCAATGTACCCAGTATTACTTGAATATTTCATTAGCCACGTTTAAAATTTTAACCTAGGCTTGGACCCCGAAAACCCTCGACCTTGGCAATAAAGATTGTATACATTTTTAATAAATATAAAACTAAAAAGGATGAAATAAATATTTTTAATTTTTATAAAAATTTAAACTGACTTCATAAAAAAAGCACTAAAAAGTCAAAAACAGTATTTTATTATATCTTAAAATTTGACTTTTTGAAGTCGGCATCAAATTAATAAAAATAGCAAATAGAAATTATAGTGGTTATTAGATTTAAGATAATACATAAAATGTCTTTTTGTAATTAAGTGATTTAGAATTACTTTGACCCCGACTTCAAAATGTCAAAATTCCAAGGTGGAATGATATATTATCTTAAATATCAGCCGTCAAGAACCTCACATGTTGTACGGGTCTTGATAAAATTTACTTTATTGTTTATATATAAACAATGTTTCTCTAATTTCATTTCACTTTAGATATGGGAAGAGAGGGTCGTGCGGCAGACCCCAGTTCGTAGGTTTTTTTGTCTATAGACAAAGGCTCGTACTAGGTATAGTGCTTTTTACGAAAAATGGTTCTGACAGAACGACTACAATAAAAACTTGGGTCGATCTCATTGTGTAGGCACTGTAGTAAGGACTTTAAATATTTAAGGTCTAAGAAAAACAAGTAATAATACATTTATATATATATATATATATATATATATATATATATATATATATATTAGTTTAATCAAATGAAAAAAACCTAAATAATACACAATTTAATAACACTGTCGGTCTCCCCATCTAAATTAACTAGCATATACATTCTCTACAGTAATTACGTGTTAGGATTTTTTCCAACAACCTACACATTTTTTTATTAATTATACAACACTACAACTTAAAGTCAGAGAAATATTTTCAGACCTAACGTTTAATTTTAATTGACGCCTACATGTGCTCTATGGAAAAACACAATAGTATGGTGGGAGCCATTTTCCCTACCAACGCATCACAAATCTGTATATACTTTTTGTATATAGAATACTTTTAAAACTTTTAAACTTTTAAAAGATCATTTTATTTTTCAAAATATATATCATTCGCCGCGATGTAATTTTTGAATCTCCAATTATTATCGCGCTTTTCTGACGAGTTTAACTGAAAGAGTTTAACCATTCTTCAAAAAGTTCTGCTGTTTAACCATTTTTCAAAAAGTTCTTCTTATATCTTCAAGGTAGTCAACGCAGGAGTCTTTAATATTTTTTGCAGAAAGCCGCGAAACATTTGAAACTCAACCGTTTTCTGACTCGGCACGTAACATTGTTTTCCTGACCATCCTTGGCATGGTGTTTCATACGTGTCAAACCATGTCTCATCGCGGTAAATTATTGGAATATTTTCAGAACGGTACTTTCCAATAATATCGCTTGGAATCTATAAGTACTTGCTTTTTGTCAGTGGTGCGATATCTGAAGCCCATTTTAGACAAAACTCTCCAAAAGCTGGTGATCCAATAGCTTATTTGAGTTTCGTCATTAGTTAGCCGTTGCTTCAGAGTTTCTAACATAGGTACATGTTTCTCTTCGTAGATGGTGTAGACTTTTGGTTTTATCAAGTGCTTGTCCCCTTCGTCGAAACATTTGGTGGAACCGACATCTTGATGTGATGGGATTTGACACGATCCTTTTCACTATAGTCAGAGGTATCTTAGTCAAATCACATATTTTACTCGCAGGAGCACTAGCATTAACTCCTCTGCTGAGCAGTTTTTACAGTTTTCCTAGCATGGGCAGATAAATGCTTTTTATTGACCGCTACACTAGAAGAAGCACTATAATTGATATTCCACGGACGCCACGTCTATCTATATATTTAAAACACTAAGCCAGATTTTTCAGCAAGTTCGTGGGAGAGTTGTACTGCATCAATTCATAAGATTTTTAATGATCTTCTGGTTACCGAGACCTTTCAACACTCTTTTTTTGTATTGTTTTATTGCGTATTTTTTGTATAAAACCAATGTCTTTCTTGAAAACATTTCTGGACAATGTGGTGAATGCGTCTCATATTCTTATAATTCCACTGGAAACTAATCGCGCCATCTAACAGAAAACGGAAAACAAGGTTTGCCGCGTCAGCTAGTAATGTTATAATACAACTAAACTCTACCCGTGAGAAATAAAGGCTGACATTCAATTTTTCAAAAACGTGTTTAAAGTACCTGCTGTAGGTAAACATTGAAAACATTTAAATTTTTTACCTACAACAGAAGAAATTCTGCATCTGTTTATACCTTGAAATATTACAATCTGGCCCTGTCAACTATTTTTGTTTGTTTACAGCCTACTCTTGTCTACACAATAAGATCAACCCAGATAGTTTTATTGCAGTTATTGAGTCATAAACATTTTTTGTAAAAAGGAATTTACACTAGGTACTTTAGTAGTCTTGTCTTGAAGAAAGTGAAGAAAAAGGCTTTGTAGACAGCAAATTTAAATAATTGCAAACTAGTTTATTGAAGGAAATGCTTACATCAAGAAATTCTGGAAATAACGGAGCGCAGAAAAGTGTATGTGTGTATAAGTGTCTATATTGTTGCGCAGTAAAGGGATGCGTGTGAGACGGAACTCAGTATTGGGTGGTAAGGCATAACAACTGTTTTAAATTCATTTTTAGATTTAAGAATTTAATTACTTGATTGATTGATGTGAGGATTGGAGGAAAATTTGTGGGATAGTGTACAAAAATGGTTTATCAATTTTTAATTCGGCAAAGATCTTTGCTTTTTAAGCTACGATTTTTTGGAGATTTTAGGACAAAGATAAAAAGTTACTATTTCACATTTATCGTCCGCACTTTAATTTTGGAAACATGCTTGGGAAGTTTTATATAGTAGAGTGAAGTGCGCAACCATAATAACGATGAATAGGGTAACGCATGTATTTTTGCTAACACTGAGCCTTTTTTTGTGATTGGAAAGAACGGGAGATTAAGGATGTAGACAGAGAGTTTATAAAGATTGCATTGAGATCAATGAACAGAATGTGCGATTAGGGTTCTAGGCGACATACTCTCTAAGGAGGCCGTGTATACAGGAAAAAAGTATTATTTATTTAGCTTGACAAAAATTTATTGCTGTTGATAAAACGCTACTTTAAAGGTAATTTCTTCAAAAGTGCTTGTCTAAGATTTTTAAATCGGCAAAATATCATTTTTACTTTATTTAAGAACTGACAATAATTATTATTAGAGGGTTAGAAGTTCATTAAAAGAGTTCTGAAATGTCCCGTCCGTTCATGGCAGTTATCTGATGAATTCGCTGTCTGTAAACAATAGGCTCTATTTCAAAAAGCAATCTTTTATAATAGCTTTTTTTTTTGTAATAAGACTCTCAATGCTCACAAACTTAACATGCAAATAGAAAACTAAATTGGTACTTTGAGGAACTTTTTATAGGAGACTGGAAAACTCGAAATATGTGTAACATTTTCTTAAAGAAAAGAATTTATAAGAACCCTTTAAAATTTAAAGTAGCGATGTGTTGACTGAGAGAAATGATTACTTGCTCCTTTAAAATTCATTATAAAAAATCTTAGTAAGAAAAAATCGTTCAGCAAACAATGCTTGCGCTCACGACTCTGATCGAAGTGTCTCTAGGGCGGAAACCGGATACTTTCTTCCGCCGGTCGGATTCATGCTGTATTACAAATATCAAATTAAATTCCTTTGTGTGTACTAGTATTACTAAGTAATTACTTACGTATTAGTAATAATTCGGGAAGTGATTTTTGTCCATGAATCCTACAAGATGCGTGAGTCATGATAAAATTAAAGTTAAAAAATGTTGCCTCTCCTGGATTAACTTACAGGTAATTTAAAAGGCCAGATTTGATGATTCTATTTTGCCTTATTCTTGGCAAGAAGAAGAGGTACAGGCTTGTAGAAAGGAAGGGATAAGCGGGTAGGGGCAACTTTTTTTTTAAGATTAACAGATGTACCGTCCACTCTAGGGGACTTTTAAGTATTAAATATTTTACAGCTGGATGTCGACCAAAAGAGAAAGTCAGAGCGGGCAAAACTATAGAAGCATTCTTTAATAAAGATCACGTAGTAGAGCAGAATATGCGAGCGAGTGCACGCTTGCTCACAATTGCCCGTGGTGTGTAAAGGTTATCCTCTTCTCGGAATTACGATTGCTCGTGATGTTTTAACTGGAAAGATCATACATCACTTAGCTACTTTCTATCGTGCATAAGTGCAGTATAAAGTAAATATTTGTGTATAATTAATCAACTGATTTATTCTTTAACCTAATTAAAAAGAAATGAACCTGGATTTTGCTGCAACAATTAACTATCGAACATACACAAATAAGAGCAAGTTTTGCCACGCTTTCGATATCTGGCAGAAACACAAGCGAGTTTACTGAACATGAGTATACGACTGAGACCATTAGAGAATATTTGCTCCACCTTTCCGCCGAACGTGTTTATTTTCGAAGGTAATTTCGTACATTACAACGGCGAATGCTTCTCTTTCTTGCAGCTTCTATAGAATATACATTCAAGATAAGCATCCTGTACGATTATTCTAGACTTTCTACCCATGAAATATTCGCGTCGCACATACATATCCCGAAATTACTCGAAAAACGAGGGCCCTATCGAAAAAACTACTACTAAAAATTTACGGGGCTCGAAATACATACGGTTTCGTGTAAATATTGGAGGTACGGTAGTCCGTTTCACATTTTCGGCTATATCTCGGAGATACTCGCAATTCGTGCTCCCTATCGAAAAAAGTCATACCACTAAAAGGGTAGAGAGTATTGAAATCTATACGATGTCGTGTAAAAATTAAGAATACGGTGGTCCGTTTGGCAATTATAGGCTAAAAACTACATTTTTGGCTATATTTACGAGATAACCCAAAAACCGTATCGCTAAAAATGTAGAGGGGGTCCAAATGCATACCACGATAAAAATTGAGTATATGATCCGTTTAGCAATTATGTGTCAAAAACCAAATTTTTGGCTATAGGACTAGCAAACCGTGCTCTCTATCGAAAAAAGTCATACCACTAAAATGGTAGAGGGAGTCGAAATGTATACGATAACGTGTATAGATCAGGGATACGGTTTGGCAATTATAGGCTAAAAACTACATTTTCGGCTATATCTACGAGATAACTAAAAACCGTGTCTTCTATGCATACCATGATTGAGTATACAGTGGTCCGTTTAGCAATTATAGGCATATAATTGCCAAACGCACTACCGTATCCTTAACCTTAACACGTCATCGTAGACACTTCGACCCCCTCTACCTTTTTAGTTGTATGACTTTTTTCAATATATAGCCGAAAATATGGTTTTTGGCCTATAATTGGCAGACGGACCATCGTACTCCCAATGTTTACACACCACCGCATGTATTTCGAGCCCCCGTAAATTTTGAGAGGTATGAGTTTTTTTGATCTCGATTTTCGAGTATGTGACACGCGAATATTTCATGGATAGAATGTTTAAATAAAACGATATTTTGCTTTTATTTTAGGACTCATGATAATTATTACTAGAGGATCAGAAGTTCATAAAAAGACTTCTGAAATGTCCCGTCCGTTCATAGCCGTTATATGATGAATTCGCTGTTAACAATAGGCTCTATTTCAGAAACCGATCTTTTGCAATAGCTGCTTTTTTTTGTAATGGGATTCTCAATGAATAAATGTAACATATAAATAGAAAACTAAAGTGGTACTTTGAAGTACTTTTTATAGAAGACTGTGAAACTCGAAATATTGTCTTAAAGAAAAGAATTTGTAACAACCCTTTAAAATGTAAAATTGAGATGTGTCTACTGAAATAAACGGGTTACTTGCATCTTTAAAATGCATTATTAAACCATAATAAGGGGCTATAACAAGGGAAAATCGTCCGTATCTAGGGTGGAAACCGAATACTTTCGCCGGCCGGTCGGATTCATGCTATTACAAATATATAATGAAATTTGTTCGATGATGATCTTAGAGTTATCGCATAAATTTTATGAGTACTAGTGTTACTAATTGCTAGCGTATTAATAATAATTCGAGAATTGGTTTGTGTCCATGAAACCTACAACACGCATGAGTCATGATAAGCTTAAAGTTAAATAATGTTGCCTCTCCTGGATACATTTTCAAGTAATTTAAAAGGCCAGATTTGAAGAAATTCTAATTCGTCTTAGTCTTGGCTGGAAGAAGGGATATGGGCATATAGAAAGGAAGGGATAAGAAGGTAAGGACACCTTTTTTTAGATTAACAAATGTACCATCCACTCTAAAGGACTTTTAGGTATTAAATATTTTAAAGCTGGGTGTCGACCGAAAGAGCAAGTGATAGCCGACAAAGCTGTGAAAGCATTCTTTAATAATGGTCACGTGGTAGAGTAGAATATGCGAGCGCGAGCGAGCGAGTGCACGCTCGGTCGCTGACAATTGCGCACGGTCTGTAAAGATCATCCTCTTTTTGGAATTATAATTGCTCTTGCGTGTTTAACTGGGAGGACCATATATGCATCATCTAGCTAGTTTCAGCAAAAACAAGATGATATCTAGCCTATCGTGCATAGGTGCATTATATAGTAGACATCATTTGTGTATAATTAATCAACTGATTTATTCTTAAACCTAAATAAAAATAAGTTTGAACTTGGATTTTGCAACTATCGGGTGTGCAAATTTGAGGTTGCTTTTTGAATTTATAATAAAACGCTTAAATTACTTATATCGTATGAAATTTATATTTTAAATTAAAGTACAAATTTGGCTGTTAACAATGGAAAATAATATCGGGCAAGTGACCTCCTCTCGACCGTTCACAGGACATCATATGGCAAAATTCTCTACAACTTTTTTGCATAACTGCGGCGATATTTCACCAATAACAGCAACAATGTTATCCCTAAGATGCTGTATGGTTTGTAGATTATCAGAGTATACCATTTCCTTCAAGTAACCCTATAGAAAGAAGTCTAAGGGCGTCAAATCGTAGGATCTAGGCGGCCAGTTAACGTTTCCTCTACAGGAAATTATTCGGCCTTGAAAACGTTCCCTCAAAAGTTCAAGTGTTTCATTGGCTGCATATGTGATCCCGTCCTGTTGAAACCACATAGGCTGGATATCTATCCCATCTAATTTATCCCATAAAAAGTCATCATTCTATACCCATCTCCTGAAGAGACTTTCTGATAAAGATAAGCATCCTGTACCAAAACTGTGGAAGTATTCTGGACTAATGACCACGTAGTAGAATAGAATATACGAGAGAGTATACATTCGCTCGCTTACAATTGCTCGCGGTGGGTAAACAATTGGGAGGACCATATAGGTATCATTTAGCGACTTTCAGCAAATAAAATGTGTTAACTAGCCTATCGTGCATAGGTGCGGTATATATCCTTTGTGTATAACTAATCAACTGATTTGTTCTTAAACCTAAATAAAAAGAACTTTGCTGCTACAATTAACTATTGAACATTTACAAACAGCAGAAAGCTTTGCCACTCGTTCGATACCTAGCAGAAGGACAAGCGAGTTTACTGAACATGAGTATACGACAGTGGCGTAGCTACAAATTTTGGGCATCCCCGCGGTTTTCGGTGAAGTGCCCCCTCTCAGAAAAGAAAATTAACTGATGACCAAAAGAAGGTCCTATAATTATCAATAAATGTAGCCCTCAAAGCATATCTGGAAAATATATGATGACTAAAAAAAAGGACATCCATACTATCATAATCCCCTTGAGCTCTTTTGCAATTATCGTCGGGCCCCCTAACCTCGTGGGCACCCCGCATCGCGGGAGCTGGCGGGGGTGTTTTTTTTTTCCGAAGGTGAAGTAAAATTCGGACATTATCAACGATGGATGTTTCTAATTCTTGTGGATTCTATAAAATATACAATACATGAAGATAAGCATCCTGTACCATTATTCTAGATATACGGGGTTGCTCAAAAAATTAAATTAAATGTTTAAAATTAAACTTCATTGGATCCTGGCTTAAATCCAATTCACTTTCAGTTCTATTTTTATCAACCCATACAGAATCAAAATAATAAAAATATATTTTAGACCGAGGAAAAATATATATGCCGATATTTCTATCACACTACAAAAGAGAAATAGTTAAGATCGTGCTATAGATTATATCGATCAGATGTTAACGTATTAATTAGAGATGTGTCATTCGATCTTTTTGTCACGATTCGATCGTTCCATGAATGATACTGAAAATGATCGAATCTTTTCAATCGATCGTTCAATTCAATCATTTGAAGTTCTGACAACACCGCGTTATCCGTTCGTGAATCGGTTAGCCAATCTGCACGAATTCCGCCCGATCAGCTGTTTTCTGTTTTGGTATTCGAATATGAAACAATATTATTGATCGGTTGACTGTTGAACGAATCGGCTATTTTGTTTTATTACTTCAATAATAGTATAGTATTTAGTGAGTATATTGTTCTGTGTTGTATATGGTGTTTTTGTTTGATTGTATTTTATTGGGTAGTGGACTAATTTTTAAGTGCGTTTGTTTTTGAGAACAAGTCGAAAAATTACAGGTTGGTGTTGGTGTATTTTGTGTCTGCGTGTACGTTATTGTAAATTACGGGATACGAGGCTGAGATATTAATTGTTGGTAATGTGGCTAATTTTCATTAAATAAAATAAAAAGTTATAAAACATAACCTCTGTATAGGGTGTGCTGCTCGGTGAAAAGTTACGGTTTAGTTTTACGGCTACATTCTATAAATTAATAATAATATGAAGGATCAGCTACAAATTACTGATATATAATATTTCGCCTTGTAAAAATATACAGTTTGTTCGCGGACGAACTTTACAAAAGGTCTACCTACTGTGTATAGCCATTGGATTGAGTAACTTTATATTTAATCCAATGGTATATAACTAAGAAATATTAGCCAGGGCCAGTTATAATATATAGGCCCTTGCGTATATTTCTTGCATGTAGAATGCCATAATATGTTGCTGTATAATAGGTGGTGGTTTCGGTTTTGAACTTTTTTTATTATTAACTGGACTATTGTAGTAAAATATAATATCAAAATGTCTGATTTAAAAAACAAAAGAAGTGAAATTTGGAAACATTTTACAGTTGTTAACGATGGAAAAGCTAAATGTAGCTACTGCAATAAAATATTATGCTTTGGTGGAGGCGCAACCGCAAATCTTTCTCGGCACTTAAAATCTGTACATAAAAATATTTCCATCCAAAAGACAACTTACGGAAGACGCGAACGTTATGAAATAACTGAGGAAGATCAGGCTCAAGAAGTTTCAAACTTAACAGATATTCCAAGTGCCTCATCCTTATCCTCATCTCAAAATCCACCGGAAGATGATACTAAAAGTATTAAAAACAAAAGTCCTGTCCCTTCCACTTCTCGTGTAAAAACTCAGGAAGTTATTACAAATTTTATTCGCCGTCCAATAACTCTTTGTAAATCTAAACAATTAGACGAACAACTAATTCGTGTTATTGTAAAGGAATATCAGCCATTTAAAGTTGTTGAAGACCCCGAATTCAAAAAGTTCGTTTTTATGCTGAATCCTGGTTATAAAATGCCGGACAGAAAAACTATTTCGAATACTTTAATACCCAGAATGTATAATAGCGTTAAAGAAGAAATTTCCAAAAAACTATTAGATGTCGATGCTGTATGTCTAACTACAGATGGGTGGACATCATTAAATAATCAAAGTTTTATTGCCGTCACAGCTCACTTCATTGATACCGACAAAGGAAAAATGTACCTTGTCACACGGCAAAAAATTTAGCCGATCAACTTATATTTGTTGCTGATGAATTTGCTCTTACAACTAAAATTGCATGTATTGTGTCTGATAATGCAGCCAATATAAAAGCAGGCATCAGATTGACTGGTTGGAGATTTTTTGCATGCTTCGCACATACCCTAAATTTAGTCCTTCAAAATGCAATAGGGGAAATTAAACTACAAGTGGACAAGGTAAAGGCTATCGTGCAGTTTTTTAAATCTAGTTCTAGTGCTTTAGCAAAATTAAGAGATATGCAGAAACAAATGGGGTTGCCAGAACTAAAACTAAAGCAAGACGTAGTGACCAGATGGAATTCGACATACGATATGATATCAAGAATATTATTAATTAAAAATGCTGTTGTTGGTTTGCTAGCAATTGATCAACCACATCTTAATACCGTGTTGCCATGTGATTGGTCTATTTTGGAAAAGTCAGTCGAAATGCTTAAATTTTTCAATGATATTACTGAAGAAGTCAGTGCAGAAAAATCAGTCACCATTTCTAAAGTAATATTATTTGTCAATTCCATGAACAAACATTTAAAAAAATGTTTAGCAGACAATATGCAGAATAATCCACCAGAAGTAACAAGTTTGCTAACAAAATTAATAACAGGGATGAAAGAAAGATTTAAAAATGTAGAGACATTTGAATTAACTACCCAAGCGACTTTTCTCGATCCTCGTTTCAAAAAATATGGATTTTCTTCTACGGCTACCTATGAAGCTACATTAAAAAGTATCCAGTCCAAAATTGCATCTTTTCGTATAAGAACTCCTTCAGAAACACCTACTGTTACGGAATCTGTCACCGCAAACTTGACCGAACCCGAAATGAAATCAGCTATTTGGGAAGATTTTGACGATTCCGTTAAAAATGTTTTAACTGTGGAAAACCCTGTAGCAGCGGGTATAATCGAGTGTGATAAATATATCAACGAACCTCTTATAAGAAGAACGGAGGATCCATTGCAGTGGTGGGAGGAAAGGAAAAATATATATCCTCGTCTTTATATGTTAATGAGGAGACGATTGTGTATAGTCGCGACATCTGTTCCTTGCGAACGTGTATTTTCAAAAGCTGGGGAAACAATAAACGAAAAGCGAAATCGACTAAAGCCCGAAAAAGCTGCTCAAATTTTATTTTTAAATCATAATCTTTAATTTGTTTAACTTAAGTACCTATTTTATTTTTTATTAAAACTTACTTTATTTCAATGTTTCATTTTGGACTTATTACCTTATATATGTAATAATAAAATATAATAATTATAACCAAAATATCTGAACTTGATTCCTTGTCAAATAAATTACCTAACAACTATGTTTTCTGCACCTCAAATATAACGAGATTGTCCCATTGCAATCATCAATCTTCTTTCTCACATTCAAATTCAACCGCGCGGCGAGTGATCGAATTGCTCGTGTTTCATTTTATTATGTCGTATGTCGATGCTCTCGATGCGACGCGACGCTTCAAAGTATTGCGTAGCGAACGATTGATTGATTCCGGCTAAGCAGGATTCGATCATTCGATACTCTAAAGTGATTGCAATAAAACGATCGAATCGTTCGCGAATGACACATCTCTAGTATTAATATTTGCCACTACTCTTATTCATATGTCTAGTAGCAGCGACTGCGGCGATTGGGGCTCGCCAATCCGAGAAACGAAGCAAACCGCGCCGTTTATAAAAGATTCGCATCTGGTCGCTGGCTGTAATCTGTGATCTTGTTACAGTTTTTTGCGTCATAATAATAATAATACATCTAATCCAGAGATATTGGATTATAAATAGAATATTAAAAAATTTAAATTATTAGTATTTTAAATTCTGTCCTGAATTTAAAAATATATTAAAGGAAAGTCGAATTTTGGATAATCGCCCTACTACATGCAGGTAGATTTAACGTATATAGAGCTAACTTCACCTTAGTCGCTCCTTACATTTGCAGCATGTGTAACGTGCAGTGTCAACACACATGGACAAAGCATGTGTGAAGGTACACTCCCAGTAATTGCCTGGGGCGATCTGTGTTATTTAATTTATGAGCGTGACTGTAGCCGGCCCATTTGCCGAGTGCAGCATGAATAAAGGCTAATTATAGGTATAGTACTTTTAAAAGTCCAGGTAAATTTGAGCTGTCGATAAAAATAAGGGTTAGTTATATACGTTGCGGCTCGAAATTGCTATTCATTAGGATAATTGAAATTGTTTTTGGCTTGCCGTGGGGTGTAAACGCCTCAAGCGAATGTTTTAAATGAGCTTATTTGTTTATCATTACTGAGTATTATTAGGCAATGACGGAGGCCGATATCTTAAGTTAAAATATCAAAATATATCAGATTTTATTGTTAGTTTAGTTATAGTATAATATAAGTTAAGTTTTAGGCTAGAATTGTAAGCAGTGAGGCCGCGAGACGTGACGAGATTAAGGCTTCATCTTATCACCACTTTGGATAATCTCGTCTCATCTCGAAATGTCGGTCAAGACGAGACCAAGGCCTTGTCTCGTCTCGCCTCGACTATGAGAATATTAACCCATCGGGTTAGAGGTTAAATAAATATGTTCACTGAAAATGAAATTTTAATTATAAACACTCACACCTGCCTGGATGAAAGTAACTTGAAAATGCATTCTAACCTTTTGTTTGAAAGGTCTTCTAACTCTTTGTTTGATAAGTTTGAATAGCCAAAACATGTAATTTATCACTACATAGAATTTCAGCTTTTATAAAATAACCGTAATTTTTTATTTTTTTAATCAGGTGCTTTAAAGCATTCAAACGTGAAATTCGATATGTTTATTTTTACCTATTGTGACTAGCTAGAGCTATTCGCGTTTTATTTTAGGGAGTTAACATTATTTATGTGAGAATTAATTAAAATTATTAAATAACTAAAATCATATAAGTTTAAAAACCACTATCCAGTAGATTGCATCGTGTAAACAGCATGACCCTGGGCATGTAAGTAGATTTGTATCAAATTATTATTATACTAAATAATACACTTTAACCCCATACGCCATACAATGTTAAGATGTATTAGATTTTGCGGAAATATTTTAAAATAGATATACACTTAAAATATACATTTCAAATTGTATGTGAAATTTTGTTATATTGCTAACTTGTTACAAAAAGAAGGCGTTCGTAGACAATACTGTCGGAAAGCTAAGAAGTATCTAGCCTACAATGACGGCTCGTACTCTAAAATCTAGGGACGGCCGGCCGTGGCTCAAGGCCAATCAAGGGTGGTTTTACGGTGAAGGGGTAATTACCCCTCCTCCGCTCAGACCGGTCAAACATCATGTGTAATTTACATATTTTTACGTGAAAATTACGATTAAAAACTTGGCTACCAAACACTATGGCACAAGAGCGGCTTGTTGGATTGGGTCTCTTGCATATCCATAGATAGAATATTAATGTAAATATAAACCAATGTAATTAATAAATTTGCTGCAGGAAAAAAATTGAACGTTATTCTATCACTATTCATTAGAGGCTGTTTTTTTCACTTATGCCACAATAAGTATGGTAAAAAATATAGGTATTTATGCTGTTTTCATACCATTTATAATAAAATATATTAACAAATTTTTTTTTTAAATTAAATAATATGATCGTAGACAAAATATTACATATAACTCATGCATTATGGTATTTTTTTTAACTCTGTGATTACGTTTCACAATGTTCAAACTTCTTAATGCACTTGGTACATAAATAATTATTATCGGGCTAGTTAATAAAAATAAAATCGATATTAATATTGTCATACATCTGAAATCTTTTCGATTGATGCTAATTTTTTTTGTAAGTTTTCATAAGTATTTTTAATATTTTAAATAAGTAAATACGCAAATTTCTTAAAATTGTATAATCTTTTTTATTATTAATTACAAAATGAATCTTAATTAGACAAAAGAGGTATGGTATTTTGAAACGCAACTCCATTTTAAGGAGCTACTACATTCTGAATTTCTGCTTCAAGAGAAAAAACAAAGAATTCTAGGATTTTATCAAGGGAATTTTAGGCACTTAAGTGTACAGACGGGGTATCAAAAAATGGCTGTGAAAAACTTTTAACATTTGATGGAGTATTAATTGAATTTAAATTTCACCAGCTCTAGATTTAAGCATAATTAAAAAGTATTCTTATTATATATTTATCTTTGTTCTTTATGTTTTTTTTGAGGTACCATACACACAGAAACATTAATGAGCCAAAAATTAAGTGATAATTATTTATCGCGCGCCTGTACATCACGTAGTTACAAAATTGGAGTTATTATGCTTATTATTACAATTTAAATATATTTAAAGGCACAAAACCAAAATCTAAATTTAAAATCAATAAAAAATATAATAAAGACATTTCATTTTCTAAAAAAGACTGATGTTTTAGAAACAATCCAAAATTTGATAAATTTTTGCAATGCAATGACAAAAATGGACAGACGTATGTAGTTATATCTATAAGATGAGGATTTCTTTTACTAAACCCCTTCATTCTCGTCTCGCCTCGAGAGTTGATATTAAATGGTGTCGAGACGAGACGAGAGTACATATTTTGTCTCGTCTCACGGCATCACTAATTGTAAGCTCGACGCTCGACGTCAGGTCAACATATGTATATATTTAGCTTTAGACACAGAAAAACCTAACGCAAGCATTTCTGTGGTTTAGGTGGAATATTGTAAGGATTATCATAAAAGCATATTATTATAATAGAAGTTACAATTACAAAATTTTATTATTAAAAAAACGTATGTTTTAAAATATGACGGAAGTGAATATCTTGTTGATTCATGTATTCAATTCTTCAAGAAAAGACCACAATGCTACTACAGTTTTCTTGTTTGACCGCAGAAGGAAATGTAAACTCATTTTTAAGAGCCTTCAGAAAAGGTGAAGGTTCTCAATTCGATCCGAATGCCTGTTTTTTATAAGTAATTTAACTTCAGACATTTAAAAAAAAAGACATTCATATTGTGACATCTGTTTAAAGATAAATTACTGAATTGCTGAGGGTAATTAAAAATTTGGTACTGTATTTAAAATTTAATATCTTCACTTTAGATAAAGCAAATCGAATGCGGTTTTTTTGAGTTAAATACGGGAACAAGCCAATTGTGTTTTAATTATAGCTTTTTAAGGGCTCTTTAGAACTAGCCAAAGTTTACATTTCTATACACTCAGCGAGTCCAAAAAAAAATGCAAAAATCTGTTTTCTGCCAATATCTGCCATATTACATACAGAAAAAGCAAATATGTCAACGTATAAAATGAAGGTGAGGATATTCTGAACAAAAATGGTCCTGGTGATTTTTCCTTAAACACGATAGTTTCTGAGATAAATCGGATATTATGGTTCAATTTTTTCTTTCACTAAGATTTCCTGTCAAAAGAAAAATCTGAAAATTATAATGCGTCCCAGGACCGATATTCATATGTAAGATAGCACTCCGAGCACATCCGAAAGCCGTTCATAACTCAAGCGCGTGGTTGCACATTAGCGTTCGTTATCGAACGTTAGATGTGAATTTCATAAAAACTATTGTTAGATTAGGTTAGGTTAGGTTAAAACTGAGTGCATCCAACAGACCCTCCACTGCGGCTCTGTGGTCTATTGTGGCTCACACCTATGTTTACACTTCCCCAAGCAACTCTAAATCCTCAATGAGTCTTATCATTGCGTTTGGGGAGGTATTCTTCAAATCCACGGGCAACAGGATATCTCTACCAAATATAGAGAACCTGATCCTGGCAGCTGCCGGGCATCCACACAGCACATGGCTGGCTGTGTCGTCATCCTCCATACATAGGCGGCACTCGGATTTGTCTTCAAGCCCCATTCTTGCATGTGATGTCTTAGACCACAATGGCCAAGGTATAGGTCTATTGATGTTTTCTTAATTCTGCTCATATTTAACAGACTTTCTGTTATCCTCTTTTTCATAGGAAGGGGGATAAATGCCTTTGCATGAGACAGACCTGGCAGTCTAAGCCAATAGAGATTAGCTTTTTCTTCAACCAAGTCCAAAAGTGCGCACTTGGCCGTTTCGTGGGTCCTAAAGCTGGTTCAGGTCCCACGAATCTTGTCTCTGCTCCTTTCATTGCTAGAAGGTCTGCAGACTCGTTTCCCTCCAAACCTGCATGTCCTGGTATCCAGATATTGTCGCTTCCCAGGCCAACATGTGCCTTTTGGCAGTTCCAAACTGTTTTGGATGTACAATAACCCGTTTCAAGTGCTTTAAGGGCCGCTTGACTATCGGAGAATATTTTTATCGTTTTATGTCTTATTTGTTGATCCTGCAACATTCTAGCACACAATTCGATAGCATGGACTTCCGCTTGGAATATTGAGGTGTTATTGCCCAGGCTTACTGACAGATCAACCTTCGGCCTTACCCCCTGGATTCCAGCTCCTACACCTTTATTGGTTTTAGAGCCGTCTGTGAATAGGCACAGTTCTTCTTTCAGTAGATCAGATTTATTCTGATCCCACTCCTCTCTCCCTGGGAAGATCACGGAGTAGGGTTGCTGTGCACTAACAGTTTTTGGTAGCAGGTCCGATGGCATTCCCAACATGTAATGGTTTTTCACAACTTTCAGCATGTTGGATGATTCCATGTGACTCGTACTATCCACCGTCACTGTTGGTGACATAGTGGAGTCTGTATGTTGTCCTCATTGCTTCCCCTTCCACAAATAGGTGGAGTGGTGGAAGTTGCGGAAGGAGTTCCATGGCCGCTGTCGGAGTGGAGAAAATCGCTCCTTTAATTGACAAGCAAGCCTGTCTCTGCAGTCCATTCAGTTTGGCTTGGGCAACACTTTGTTGTCCCTTGCTCCACCAGGCTACAGAACCATAGGCTATCATTGGTCTTTTAACCGTTCGGTACAGCCAATATAGCTGTTTTGGTCTCATACTCCATAACTTCTGGCAGATTTTACGGCAGGTCCACAGGGATAGTTTAGCTTTCTGAATTATTTTATTCAGATGAGCATTCCAGTTCAGCGTTTTATCCAGGATAATTCCCAAATATTTCAATTTAGCTGAAAATGACATCACCTGTCCCCGTAAGGAAGGTGGTCGAAGTCTTTCTTGATTGTTTGGGAAGTCTGTGTGTATATTTTGAATGAATTATGTTGAAAAAAATTAGTACAGATTATTTATAAGTTAATCAAGAGAGAATAAAAATAAAACTCATTATAGAGGGTGAATGTGAGATACTTCTTTTTATTAAAAATTAATAATACTTACTAAATTTTTTGATAATACCGTGTGCCATTTTAGGTAGACTATTTTGTACACTGAATGCTCTTAAAACATATTAGGTGCTTTCTTTGGTTTTTGTGTTGTGTTTGTTAATTTTGATATTTTTGTTGTGCTAAATATTGCAATCTTAACACTTTAACCCCTACGTGTATTAAATTGATACACAAAAGTACTTCCCCTTAAAAACGTGTATAAATATTATACACACGTATATTCAAATTCATCGCGCTGTGCTCACCGTATGAACGCGTTTAACATGAACTTATATGGAGAGTTTTGTAGTCTTGGGCTGTGGTTACCAATTTTTTTTTCCAGTTTGGAGAAATTTTGTAAAGAATTGGCGACATTGCTATAGTAACACGTGGATTGCGAACACATGTTTTCCTGGAATGTCGTCGGTTAGTAACGGTTTGTAGTGGCCGTGAATAATAAAAAAACAAGCATTCAGTGAAGTTATAGTGTATAAATATGTCTCGTAAAAGAAATGCCCCCACTTTCAAGGGCAGAACAAGAACATTTGATGGATTTGTTTGAGTGATATGAGTGACATTGAAGACCCTGTTGATGATTCAGATAATGATCCCTGGTATAAGTCGGAAAGTTCCGAATGTTCTAGTGATTCGTATTCAGAGTCTAAACAACAATATAAGAAAACAAAACATTCTCAGGTATGCTAACTAATATATTTTTGTTTTGAACTTTCCATAATAAGTAGGTACAATTTTTAGGATAACGAAGAACAAAATGCAGGTTTGGGTAATATACTCGGTAATACAGCTTCATGTTCAAATTCCGGTCAAAATATAGTCAACATGGGCCTGCCAAATGAGGTAAATAAGAAGATATATAGGTCACTAAGGAATTTACTAAGAATTATTTTTTTAGGTCATGTCAGATTCAGATTCGGAAACAATGAATAATCAAAACATGCAGACCGGTATTACTAATGTAAATATAACTCAGAATGTTATCTGGGGGGAAGTTGTGGGTAACTTAAATTATTTCCCACCTCCACAAGATAGGTCAATAAATATTCATTTTACAACTCGCCAAGGTGATAGCTCATGTTCCTTCTATAAACTATTGCTGACAGACAATTTGCTTGACCTTTTGGTGAATGAAACGAATGTTTATGCTGAACAAAAGATTATAGAGGGTATATCAAATGAGTCAATAGCATTGAACTCATTACTTGCTAGCTGGGTAGATACAAACAAAGAAGAGATGTGTACGTTTTTGGGCATTATTATATGGATGGGGCTAAATCCAAAACCACGTCTTAAAGACTATTGGACTACAAGTTTCATTCACAAAACTTGCATTTACCAACAAACAGGCATGCCACGGAGTAGGTTTGAAGCACTTTTAGTTCACCTACATTTTTCAAATAATGAGTTATGTCGTAAAGGAGATCGTCTCTTCAAATTGAGTGCTTTAGTTGACCTGTGCAATAAAAACTTTCAAGCTGTCTATACTCCTGGAGAGTACGTTTGCATTGACGAATCCATGATTCCATTTAGGGGGCGTTTATCTTTTTTACAATACATACCTGGCAAACGTCATAAATATGGCGTAAAAATTTTTAAACTTTGTGTTCAAAGTGGATACACATTCAATTCAAAAATTTACGCAGGAAAACAAATTAAACCAACTGATCAGCCTGTTGCCAGTCATGTCGTAATGGAATTAATGGAACCCCTTCTTAAAACAGGCAGAACATTAATTACTGACAATTATTATAGAAGTGTCAGTCTAGCACACCAACTAAATGATAATAACGCTCATTTGATTGGTACATTGAGAAGAAATAGAAAGTACAATCCAAAGCCAGTTTTTCAGAAGAAGCTGGAAAGAGGAGAAATGACAGCTCTTGAAAGCAACACAAAAGGTATAGTAGGAAAATGTGTCGAGAAACGTGACCTCTGCTTTTTAACAACAAAATCTCCTCCAGAAATGGTTGAAGTAGAAACGAGAAAAGGAATGAAAAAAAAAGCCCAGCACAATAATAAAATATAATTCTGTTAAATCTTATATTGATGTTTCGGGTCGAAGATCATCTTATAGCAACGCAGTTCGAAGATCAATTAAATGGTATAGGAAGGTAGCAGTGGAGCTTCTGACAGGTATTGCAGTTGTAAATGCCCTGATTCTTTATAACACCGCAATGAACAAGAAAATGGACATAACGACCTTCAGAGAACTCTTGGTTGCTGAACTATGCAAAAAAACTGAGACTCCTATTGTTCAAGAAAATATACATAAATTGGAAGAGTATGATAAAAGAGGTCGCTGTTTTGTATGCTATAGTTCTTTGTCGGAGACGTATGGTCGAGCAAACGCAACAAAAAATTCAAAGCAGTGTTGTACAAGATGCGTAGTTTGCCCTGAAAAAAAGTTTATGTGCGTAAATTGCTTTTTTAAGATTCACAATGTTACCTTAAAACAAAAGAATTAATATACCTTTTTGTAACTGTATTTTCTGTGTGTAATAAATAAAAATAATAAATATTCTTGTGTATCCATTTTAATACACACAGGCTGTTTACGTTGACATTAGTTAAATTCATAACTATAAACCACATGTATCAAAACTGATCACAGTATTTCACACCTTCTTAACAGCGTGTATCAAATGTGGACGCGGTCTCAAAATTCCCCAAAATTTAAAATTACATCTTTATTATGCTTCACCGATATTCAGTACTCTATTTAAAGTTAAAATTTACCAAAAAAAAATAGTTGGCTTGATGGGTCCATTTCGCAAAAATGACATCTGGGGGTCAAAGTGTTAATGACGTATTTTATTGATTTAAATATATTGACATACTTATTATATCTGAGATGAACTTAGAAAATATGTAGCTAGTAAGTAGTTATTGTCTATTAATTAAGTACTTACATGAATGGGATGTATTGTATATAATGAATAAACTTCGCATACAATCTGTATCTAAATACGCATATTTCAAAATTACAGTCTATATTTAGCAACCACAAATTTTGAATTAATTAATATTTTATCTTTATTTTTTGTTAAATGGTCACATCATAAGTTTGGGAATTCTGTCTTACACTTCTCAAAAAGTAGAATTATTTTCTCAACGATTTAACTTTGGCTGAATATTATTACTAATATATATAACTATGTACATATATATATATATATATATATATATATATATATATATATATATATATATATATATATATATATATACTAAAAGTTTTTATTTTTCTTGGGTATAGGTTTGATTAATGAAAATTATTTTTCTACAACTAACTCGACCTTTCGCTTCTTGTTTAAAGCATTTTCAAGGGCATTTTATTTCAGGTCAAAAAAATGACACACATGAATTAGTACTATACTTTACAAAACAAACATTCATAATACTTAATTATTGACAATTAATTAACTAAAATATTTTTGTACTCACGACATTTAATAAATAACTATAGCTTAAAATATTAAAATAAATTTTATATGTACCTTACCTTGGAAATGACATTATTATTTGCAGTAATAATTTTGATGTTCTGAAGTTTTAAGCGCTGGGTGAGATCTATATAAATTCCGTAATTATAAAAACATTATCTTGATTTTTTTTTATTTTATTAAAAACTTATGTATTTTGGTATACAGTGGATGGCTGAAAAGATGTATTATTGTTTATTTACAGGTGTTATTGAAATTGAATTTTAGTGTTTTGAAAATCATTATATCATTGTAGGTTATTTTATATTACTAAATTTTATTATTATTTAATTAGGTTGTGATAAATTTGACTGAGATTTTGTCCTTTTTGTCATTTACTGCATTGTGATCTTTCTTTATATGAATCATTTCTTTAATTGCCAATTTATGATAGTTACTATCTTGACTTAAAATTTTTGTTTTGGAAAAGTTGAATTCAAGTTTTTCACTCTTTTCGTGTTTATGTAAGTCCGTGGAGGCGTTCTTTGTATATTTATGGACGTTTAACCAATTTTCTAACTACTGTGTGGTCACTGCTATATACTTTTTAGGACAATTTATGCAAGGCACAGAATAAATTATATTTGATTTTTTCCTTTTTTAAATTTCACTTTTTAGAGGAGTGTATAAATTTGTTAATAAATTATGTGATTTATGACATATAATTATGTCATATTTGAATAAACTGTTAATTTTTTCTGACAAACCATCTGTGTATGGCACTGATATGGATTTAGTGTTGTTTGTGATGATGTGTTTGTTATTCTGTTTCTGGCTATTATAGAATGTCTATGTTCGTTGTTTAAAAATTCGTTTAATTTGTTTTATAGGAAAATGATTTTTTTCTAGGATGTCTTTTTTCAGAATATCTCGTCTAAAATCTGGAGAAGTAAGAGTAATAGCTCGATCAGTAAGCCCAATTATAACGCTATTTTTTTGGTTGTTTGGGTGGTTTTTAATAAAATAAAAGAAGGTTTTTAGTAAAATAAAAAAAATCAAGATAATGGTTTTTATAATTACGGAATTTATATAGATCTCACCCATCGGCTAAAACATTTAGAACATCAAAATTATGACTGTAAATAATATTGTCACGGCGGCTTCATGCTTTTTCCCCTCTCATGCCTCAGACGTCGTAGGGCTAGATCCATATGATATGTGGCATACTTTATATAAACAAACGAACTACCAGTATAATTATATCGATATAGGTCATTTATTTATGCACGTGGTGATCAAATTAAGTATACATCCAATATAACAGTAGCCTAACAGTTAGAAAGGAATTGAATTGCTTGCAAAATAAAATGAAAACGACTTCACGACTTGTTGGAGCGTTGCTTTCCAAAAGTCAATTATTTAAGTATTATTAAGTAGCTTAAATTACATTACGCATTATAGTTCTTTTTCCAGAAATATTTCACAGCATTGTTATATCATATACTATTTTTTGCAGATGTCTGATAAACGAAAAAAGCTTTCTGGAGCACAATACAAAAAAAAAACTTCAAAAAGAAGAATTACTTAAAAAAGCTTGTGGTTCACTTGAAGCATTTTCGATCTCCGCAGAATCGCAAGAAACGAAATCAAGTCACCAAGATGCGACACCAGGTTACCACGAAGCTAATCTAATGGAGGACGAGATTATAAAACCCAGTGGCGGGCCGCAAGAGCAAGAACCCTCTTCGTCAGTAACTCAAATGGAAATGGAAGATATTTTAAGTGGAGAGCCAAGTCCTGAACCAAGTGAAATCGCGACAATTACCGAGGAGGATTCAGAAGATCGAGGTTGGCTTGTTGGTAAGTTCCGATGTTTCTTATAAAGACGATGTTTTCAAGGATCTCAGCTATTGGTCTTCCATACTATCTGACAAAATTAAATTAACTTTAATAGAGTTAGGCCCAACGCAACTTACAGATGTAAATTTTCCTTTAAATAAAGATAATTAAATATAATAATTCCCAGAGTTTGGCTAAGTGTATTCTCAATCAAAAGATAGCGTAATTTGTTTTCCTTGCAAAATATTTAAAACTTTTTCTAGTGCCTTTATTGAGGGGTATCATGATTGGAGATATTTATCTCAGATTATAGAACGACATGAAAAATCAAATGGTCACATATGTAATACAAAATCGTGGATTGATTTACGTCAATCAATTTATTCTAAAACAACTACTGATTCGCTAAATGAGAAAATGGTAAATGTGGAAAAAGATAGATGGGTTTCCGTGTTAAAAATTATAATTTATGTCGTGAAATTGCAAAGTTTAATGATGCTATATCAGATCACATTACTAGAATTATTAGAAATCCAGCAGCAATGCCGCATTATTTAGGCGTTCATATTCAAAATGAACTTATTTCTCTTTTGGGACAAAAAATAAGACATGAAATAATATCGCTTTTAAAACTGAGTAAATATTATTCTATTATTTTGGATTCTACTCCGGATATAAGTCATCAAGATCAGCTTACTGTTGTAGTAAGATTCGTTCTATTAAATAATAAATCAAACCAAAGAAAAATTAGAGAAAACTTTTTAGGATTTGTTTCAATATCTGATTCAACAGGATAGGGTTTAACTAATGTTTTAATAGATTTTTCAGAGACTCACAACCTTTGCTTGGGGGATTTAAGAGGACAGGGTTATGATAATGGTGCAAATATGAAAGGCCGCAATAATGGTTTACAAAAAAAAATTCTTGACATAAACCCTAGAGCTTTTTATGTGCCCTCTGCCGCGCACAGTTTAAATTTAGTTGTTAATGATGCTGCAAAAGCGTCTTAGAAATTACAAGTTTTTTTTCTATTGTACAGGAGCTTTACGTTTTTTCTCTGCATCGACTAAACATTGGAAAGTCTTAAAAAGTGAAATCCCTATTTTAACACTAAACCTCTTTCAGATACTAGATGGGAAAGCAGAATTGATGCTCTAAAAGTCCTTACATATAATCTAGCCAAAATATATGACGCTTTATATACCATCTATTCTGATAAAACTAGAGACTCTGAAACGAGGAATATGGCCAATTCGTTAATTTTAAAAATTAAGTAATTTAAATTTGTTTGCTCCATTATCACATGGTATAATGTGTTAACAAAAATTAATATCGTAAGTAAAGCTATGCAAGAATCTGATGCTACATTATCAAATAATATTTTAATGTTAGAACAAACCAAATCATATTTATATAATATTAGATCAGATAAAAGATTTAATGATGTTTTAGAAGAAGCCAAAAATATTGCGGAAGATATGGATTGGGACCCTTCATTTCCTACGATTAATATGGTTAGACCACGAACAAAAAAACGTTTATTTGACTACGAATGTGAGGATGAGGCACCAAAAAATCCCCAAGATCAATTTAAAATTAATTTTTACTTTGTAATATTCGATACTGCTATATCAAAATTAGATGAAAGATTTGAACAAATGAAACAACATCACACAGTTGATGATATGATGATAATTTCCTTAAATCAGATAAAGCAGATAGGTCTATAAACTGCAAAGCTATTGAAAATATGTTACATGATCCAACTAAAAATGAAAAAGATATTATAGCTTAAGATTTATGCGATGAAATTGACAACATAGCACCCTATATTTCTCCTGGAATGAATGCGTTAAATGTGATTCAATACCTTTTTACAAATAAGCTGATGTATCTCTTTTCAAATTTAGTGATTGCTATAAGAATTTTTTTAACGTTAAAAAACTTAAAATTATCAAAAATTACTTGAGGTCAACGATGGGACAAGAAAGGCTTTCAGACTTATCTATTATTAGTATCGAAAAAGAAATTTCGGAAGACATGAATGTTTCAGATATTATCTTAGAATTTGCGTTAAAGAAGGCAAGGAAAGCAAAGTTTATTTAGGCTTACTGATTATGATTATGTATTACGACAAGTATTTAGTTTTTATTTTGTTATTTACGTTCATATTTGGTCATTAGGTTAAATAATAATTATCATTGTGACAGTAATAAATAAATATTTATATTCACTTTTTTTAAAAATTGGTATTTTATTTAATTTTTAATAAATAGAAACTTTTACATTAGAAGTTACAGGGGGGAAGGGGCGGTAAAATTATTCTGGCACACGGGCGGCAGGTAAGCCAGGAACGCCCCTGATAATATCCATACGCATTCTATTCCCACCAATTTAACAGAAAAGCGTTCATGTTAATACAAATGAGGCAAATTTTGTTGCTAATTTACATGAATTTCCAACTTTTTTTTCAAGATCAATAAAACGGATTGGCGTCCTAGAAAAGGATTTTCGTAACACTAGCGAAGAGATGGAATTTTAGCACACGTATTGTGAGAACGGTTCATGAAAACAAAGAGCACCTAAATAAAAACTTGTTTAGAAATTATAGTAGACACCTCCGGAAATGACTTTAATATAATTAATAAAACTGAGACGGTATTGGGTTATTTAAATAAAGAACTTTTTATTTATTCGCTTATATTGAGTTTGCTCAAATAATGGCACACTGTGAAATTCTCATTAAAAAAAATTCATCTCGGTCTTTGGATGCCGTTAAAATGAACGCATTTTTTTAACAATTTTGACAACGCTATCACAGATATTCTTAACTTATATCGTCCAACTTCACCACCAAAGAAGCGTAATCAATCGATATCCTTTTCTGCACGATCAAAAGAAGGGTGTGACATCATCATTATCCACACCAGAGATCATTTTCAATTTACAGATCATCTTCTAGCATAAAAACTTTTTTCTCTGAGAAATTTAAGGGATATAAAAAACAATTCCTAGAAATGATCATGATAAAGTTAAACGAACCTATAACTTTTATGAGAAAGAAAAGCTTAACAGTGGAATGTGTGTTATTTATGGCAGAAAAGGTTTCCACCATGCGGGAGCGCATTAGCAATTTTACAACTATTTATCTATAGAAACCTGACTGAATGCTTTAGTGAAACTATCCGGTTATTAAAATAAATCTGTACGATTCCAATGACCAGTGTTAAAAGTGTACGTTCTTCTACATTTAAGATTAAATTCGCTTGCCATGTTAGGCTTTGACAAGGAATTGATTTCTTCAATGACAGACTTTAATGCCCGAGTGATTGAAATTTTCGCGAAAAAACAAAAATCGTAGGATGGATTTTTTGTACAAGTAAACAATAAACTATACACACTGTTCATCAAGCTGTTTATATTAGGTACGGAAGTATATTTGCAATTTTTTTATAAATTAAATTTGCAATGTTTGATTTGATTTTTTTTGTTTAAGAGTACCGAATTAAAAAATATTGAACATCCATTTTAAAATCGAACGAACCGCCACTGCTTAAGATTTATATCAATGGCAAGGGAAGAAATATTCCTTGAGTGAAATAAAAACAGGGCTTTTTCACAAATGGGTCCCATTGCGTTGGCAATGTAGTAAGGGATAGGAGGTTTGATATTTATATATTTAATGCAGATTTGTGGTTCTAAGGAAAACAAATAATGATACTAGTATGATATGTTTATATTAATTTAGTCACAAAATACTTAATATTACAAATTTTTAAATACTAATTATTTATATTTATAAGTTATTTTATATCTAGTTCTGATTCGCTGTCGCTATCTTCATCTAAATTAATTATAATAGGTTTAATTTTATGATCTATTTACACTTACGTGATGGACTGATCCAACTACTTGGGAGAATAACATTGACATATTTTTTTATTAATGCTACAACTTAAAATCGGAGGAATATTTTCAGACCTAATCTTTAATTTTAATTGGTGCCACATTTGCACTATAGGATTAAAAACACCGTAACACTGTATGTCCCATTCTCTCTGCCACTGCTTCACAAACATATACGTTTTTCATACAGAATGTATTTAAAACTTCCATAAGATGACTTTTTTATAACATGTTTTAAAATATAACATTCGTGCCATGTAGTTTTGAAACTCCAATTTCGTATTATTGGAACTGGAGACTTATGTAAAAGGCGACTGTAATAGCTCGCATTGTCCATTACTATCACGCTTTTCTGAGGAATGTTGGGTGAAAGACAATTCCGCAACCAATCTTCTTAAAGTTCTGCCGTTGTCTGTTCAAAATCTTTATTATTCTTTGCAGAAAGTCACAAGGCATTTGGGACCCAACCGTTTTCTCACCCGGCATGTAAAATGGTTATCCTTTTCCCATTATTTGACCGAGCTTTTGTTTTATATCTACCGGAAGAATCAAACCATCCTTTGGATGATGTTTCATGAGTGTCAAACCATGTCTCATCGAGGTAAATTATGATGTATAGTCAAGACACCATTTTTGTAATTACTGGATTCCATAAGTACTCGCTGTTAGTCAATTGTGCGATATCTGAAGCCCATTTTGGACAAAACTCCTCAGAGACTAGTGATGCTACGGCTTATTTGGGTTTCATCCTTAGTGAGCCGTTACTTTCAGTGTTTCTAATATAGGCACACGTTGTTCTTCATAGATAGTGTAGAGTTTCCATCTTGTCAAGTCCTTGTCACCTTCGGCGAATCATTTAGTGCAACCGACTACTTTACGCTTCATTCTTGTTGTGATGGGATTTCACACGATTCTTTTTTTTGTGGTCAGAATTATCTAAGTCAGATCACATGTTTCACTAGCAGCAGCAGCACTAGCGTTAAGTCTTCTGTTAAATAAAGAACTATTACAATTTCCCCTAGCATCGAAAAATCGACATCGAAATGCTTTTTCTTCATCACCAGAAGAAGCACAATCAATATTTTTTTCAGGGACGCCACGTAATGCTGTTTTATATTTCGTAAAATGATATCATAAAACAACTGAATACTTCTGGTGAGAAATGAAGACTGATTCATTTTTTTTAAATGTATTTAAACCAGCTGATATAAGTAAACATCGAAAACATTTAAAATATACTACCTAATGTACACCTACAATACAAGAAATTTTATACCTTTTATACCCTAAAATTATTACAATTCGGCCCTCTTATCTATTTCTGTTTTTTTATTGCTAAGCTCTTGTCTACACGATGAAATCAACCCAGGTAGTTTTATTGCAATCATTGAGTCAGAACCATTTTTCGTAAAATTTCATTTCATTTCATTTACTTAGTTAAAATTGATTTACACCTAACTTAACCTTTATATGGAATATTATACATAACATTAAAATGTAGGTACGTTTAACAAAATGTTTGACGGCTTTTGTGCTGGATATCGCCCGGATAGCCGAAGGATTGAATTGAATACGTGGCTACCTGTGCTGCGAAGAATTTGCCGCTTTTATTCTGACTTTCACTAAATACTTGCAGTGTGCGAGGTTGAGGAGTGACGTAATCGTAAAATTAACATTTTATCTTTTAGTGTCAACACCGCTAGAATTAACTATATAATTATCTACACAATATCATTATTTCCTTAAAAATTTGGTGTTAAAATAAAAATGGAAGGGTTGACGCAGATGTGGTTTTGGTTAGCATTGTGATAAAACATAGTGATTAGTATATAACTCTGGCAGGGAAGATACTGGTTTACTTATTTTATAACTAACACATTCGACAATAAATACAGGAAATTGTATGCTCAAATCAATATTTCCAAGTCTGAAAAAGAGACATAATAAACGTTTTTAATGTAATATAAACATAAATTGAAACAGCTCCTTAAATTAAACAAAAATATATGACAGCTATTTCTCCTTCAGGAAATAATATTGTCGACTATACTATTTTCGGACATATTTATATGAATTTATAGAAAAGTTGATTAGAAGTAGACAATGATTCCGTACAGACTGGGTTTGGGTTAAAATAGGAACAGCTTATTTCCGAAAACATTTTGTCTTATATTTCAATTGGAAATGTAACTGCACTAAATTTGGTAGCTGCAAAAAATAACAAATTTTTCTTCATGTTTATTTGTTAAATGCATATCTTACAAAGAGCAAAATGTTAAATAGCTCTGATATAATTGAAGATAATATAAATGGGTGATATATTTTTTGGCAGCTTTTAAATGGCTATTAAACATTACATTATAATTATTTATTAATTGCAAATACAAATCTCTAGTAAAAATGGATAATAATAATAAAAGAAAATCAGTTAGTTATTTTTTTTAGCATGAAGTAAAATTACTTTAAATTTTTTGATATTCTTACGATGAGAAGTTTGTTCATCTAATTTAAGTCTAATTAGCCCTCAAATCATTGTTTCTAGATTTTTTTCTGATATTTCTGTATTTACACTAGATATTGATAAATAAATGGGTGCAAATGACTTTCTTGATCGAAAGTAATAAATTATAAAACAAGACAATTTTTATTTAGAAATAATTTTAGTTGTGTAAACATTTTTTTGTATATTTATTTCTTCTATAGTAAACAATACATTTTCAATTATGTACAACAATACATTATTTAGCATCTTACGCTACATATGTCAAAGCTTTTATTTTATTTTGAAAGTTGGTTTGGATATAATTTCTTATGGTCTTTTAGTCTTTTTATTATTTTTACAAACCAAGGGATTTTAAATAATTCATTAGTGATTTTGTAAAAACAATTAGTTAAATTTAGGAAGGCAGCAGTTTTTTTATAACTATTGGAAAATATTAATTAAAGGGACAAATATTTTTAAGATCTTTACGTTTCATGGTCACTAGATGCAAAATAACAAGTTTTCTCAATTCCAAAATTTACTACCAGATTGACTTCAAATTTTGTTGAAAAATTAAGGGTCATATAGGGATGACTTTTTGGTAAAAATGTTACTAAAAACTACTTATCCAATTTATTTCAGATTTGGCACAAAAATCAAGTATTATATAGGTATCAACTGGCAAAATTTTGGTACGAATCCAAAATGGCGAGACAACATAACGGTTTAATAAAATATTTATAAATTCAGCCTAAAAAAATACTTAAGGGACTGATTTCAAATTGTGTGACATAATTAATTGTGGTATAGTCATGAACTAGTAAAATTGTAATACTATTTTAAGATGGCGAAACAAAATGGCAGCCAAATAAAAAGTTTGTAAATGGTACAAAAAAATCTCCCTCTCAAGTTTTACATATTTTCACGTTTTAGAGTCCCTAACTGCGAAAAAATATGTTTTAACAATTCCGTCAGTTTGTGAACAAGATGGCAGCGTAGTGAAAACATTATTACTAAAAAACTGATTATCCAAATTACCTCAAATTTTGTACAAAAATCAAGTGTTACATAGGAATGAACTGGTAACATTTTGGTATGCACATAAGATAGCAAAACACGAGGTCGGCATAATAAAACATTTAAAAAGTCAGCCTAAAAAAATTACATATTTCATTAATTGCCAAACTTGTGCAAGCATTAAGTGTGATATAGAAATAAACTTAAAATTGTGGTACGAATTCAAGATGACGGAACAAAATGGCGGCCAAATAATTTTTTTTATAATCAACTTAAACAAATTTTGCAGAAAAATGAAATGTGATATAGGAATAAACTGATACGAATTCAACATGACATAACAAAGGGGCGGTGTGTGTCAGTGGAAAACTTTCTTATTGAATTTATTTTAAATTATGCCCAAACATTAAGTGTGGTATAGGTAGAAATTGGTAAAATATTGGTAGGAAACCAATATGATGGAAAAAAACAGCGCCCAATAAAAATGTTTGAAAAGACAATATATATATGCGTCACCAAACTCTCGAATTTCATTTGTCCTCGCATCAAAAAGGAATATTACATTTATTAAAGGGTTATTATCAAAAAAGCACACAAATTTCAAGGCAACTTTAAGGCATGAAATACACAAAAAAGGTCATATAAATGTTAATATATCTTTGATTCACCAATGTCAGAATAAGGATACCATGTTCCCTGTCTGGAACATGTCCGACAATCGCGATCTCGCTCTTTTTATAGCTCATCCGGCCGCCATAGATTAATGAGCCTCGGGTAGGGCAAAGGTACAAAATGGAATCACAGGAGCAACTACTCCGCTAAGTACTAGTTGTTTCTAAAATTCCATTTTGTGTCTTTGCCCTACACGGGGCTCGCTAGTTATCGGCCTAATGAGCTCCAAAAAGAGCGAAATCGAGATCGTCGCTTCCCTGAAATGTACCATTGCGACAGCGGCATTACAGGACATGTTTAAGACAGGGATTACGGTATACTTGTTCTGACGTTAGTGTAATGTGAATCAAAAATATATTAACATTATTTCTCCCAACGAAAGTCAGCAATCCACATTGTAATTCAATGCTCGCCGTGGTATTAGTCAACAGAGTAGTTATTTCTGTGATTTCATTATTCAAAAGCTTCGTTATCTAGATTCCGAGTATTTCTTTAATATTTTGAAAATGCTTCGTTAAAATGAATTGAGTATGTACCTGTTTAGACGTCCAAAGCTATCTTAATGTAGTCATATTTTTAAACTGACACTTAAACTGACACATCGACTAACACTCATACTAAACTATCCTTTAAGGAATATTAATTAATTAGGTAGATGGAAAGACTCTCCGGAAACTAATTTAGTATTCGGCATAAAACTATCCAAGTGGCAAATTCTGACTGACTTCTTTGAAACATGACGCTAAGATTCAGAAAAGTTTTCCATAGATGTAATGATGTAAATACTACTAACTATTACTGTTTTGTAAATCCTGTAAAAAAATGCTCCTAATGCGTATTTATGCTCCTTATAATTATTTAGCGAATCCCTAAACATCCTTATTTGATTTGGAGCGTTTATGTTGTTTTTGACAATAGTACCAAATATGTATTAATGGATGGCCTAGGCACCGGATTCAAAAATTATATATTTAGCGATAAAACTAAAATGGAGGCATTAGTACAGAATTTATTAGTAAAATATAATAGGCTACTATTTTTTACTGTGTGTAAATAAGAACAATACTGAGTTACGTTATTGCAGAATACGGGTGATTTGGCAACACTGACGAAATAAATTAAATCACTTGATATATTTATAAAAAAAAAGTTAGAAGTAGTTCTAATAGCAATACAAATATTTTTACATTATGGATTTTTTCATTTTTTTTAGTATTTGAATATACGTTATTGTTTATATTGAAATTGCTTTTCTTTTGTTGCAGTCATAAATATCAATAAATTATCATTTATTACTAATAATTACTTCATAGCTTAGAAAAAATATATGTAAATTACTACACGAATACGTATAGATTATAATCCAATAAATAGCTTCATGACAAATAATTTATAAAAAGGCTCATAAGGAATAAATAAAAGCGCTGCACAACCTTTATAAGGTGCGAGACTAGAGTTTTTCAAAACAATTAATCGAATGCATAAAAGTAACTAATTAAAATTGGAAATAGTTGTTTGTCAGTTACAAATTACAAGCAAGGTATTGCCTGAGATCTTGATTTTGCCATCGACTGATTTAGGAGCGTTACTGGTTCCTTGATTCTGTGTCCATAATGGTGGTTTATGTTGGTTTAAGGTTTGCTCAAACCAACATGGTACTGTTTCCTTGATTCTGTGTCCATAATTGTTGTTAATGTTGGTTTAAGATTGTTCAAACCAACGTGGGAACGTGGGAGCGGTTACGGTACGGGAACGCTCTGTAAGTGTTTGTTCGGATTATGTATTAATATTATTCATAGAAATATTTGATCAACAGTAAAATTTATGATACGAGCAGGGGTCGAACCTGCAACCTCTGGATCTCTAGCCCCATTACTCTAACCATTTTCATTAGAAATATTTTATCAGTTTTTACTTCTCTCATAAAAGGGCATTAAGGAAGGCCGAACAACATACATTACATATCTTCACGTTTTAGCATTCCTGGATGCCAAAAAATATGTTTTATCAATTCCATCGATCTGTCTGTCTGTCAGTTCGCGGCATAGCTTAAAGACTACTTACCTCATTGACTTCAAATAATGATAAAACATTAAAGGCCATATGGGAATGACCTGGTAATATTTTGGTAAGCATCCAATATAGCGAAACAAAATGGGGGCCTAGTAAAATGTTACAAACATTATTATTATAAAACTACTTATTCAATTTATCTCAAA
The DNA here is from genome assembly GCA_030620095.1 of Kuschelorhynchus macadamiae. NCBI lineage: Eukaryota > Metazoa > Arthropoda > Insecta > Coleoptera > Curculionidae > Kuschelorhynchus > Kuschelorhynchus macadamiae. The sequence continues at coordinate 745,453 of JAUTXW010004611.1, forward strand.
TTTCGCACAAACATCAAAGTATCATGTTAGAGTCAACTAGTAAAATTTTGGTACGAATCCAAGATGGTGGAACACAATGGCACCTTAAGGGTCATATGGAGACGATCTGGTAATATTTTTGTAAAAATCCAATATGGCCAAACAAAATAGAAGCCTAGTAAAATGATAAAAACATTATTATTAAGAAATTACTTATACAACTTATCTCAAATTTTGCACAAACATCAAGTATTATGTTGGAGTCAACTAGTAAAATTTTGGAACGATTCAAGATGGCGGAACAAAATGGCGGCATAATAAAATATTTAAAAATTCAACTTTAAAAACTATTTAATGGGTTGATTTCAAATTGTGTGCCATAACTAATTGTATTATAAGGATCAACTGGTAAATATGTGTTACTAATTCAAAATGGAGGCCAAATAAAATGTTTGCAATCGTGAAAAGAATCACCCTCTCAGGTGTTACATATTTTCACGTTTTAGCGTCCCTAGATACCAAAAAATATGTTTTATCAATTCCGTCGGTCCGTCTGTCTGTATTTCTGCTAACTACTACTAAACCAGATTAACTTCAGATTTTAATCAAAAATTAAGGGTCATATATTGGAACAAAATGGCGCCCACTAAAAATATTTGAAAAGATAGTATATGTAACACATATATACTCTGACTAATACTGTGACTATGTACTGAACCAAATTGGGTCACACTTCACTATTCCTAACAAATGGAAAAAAATTCTAAAGAGGGTTCTGGATTAAGGAAATTTACCGATTTTTTGAAACCTGGAAATATATTTTAGACATATTTTATCAACAGTAAAAGTTATGGTGTGAGCGGGGATCGAACCCTCATCTCTATAGCCCATTGCTCTAATCAACTGCATTATCGTATCACTGATAAGCATAACTGATAAGATACTTTTATTAAAAATTTGGCCTTTACGGGCTTAACGTAAAATTTATAAATTTGCTAATATAGACGGAACCTAATAGCCATCTCAAATTTGACGTCCAGTCAGGAACGCCACGCCATAAGGTTAGAATATTTGGCAGAATCAACAATGGTCATGATAGCGGTGGGATTGACTATGTACAAGTTCTAATGAATCGCTTATCAGTGCTTCGATCCCTGCTCGTACCATAACTTTTACTATTGATCAAATATTTCTAAAATATATTTCCCAGTTTAAAAAAACTGATAAAATACGTGAAAAATTATTTATCTTCATGAGATGAGAAGGAAGCTCTTTTATTATTAACAGAATTACTTTCCCCACTGCAACTGCTCTCGTTCCCGATATTCCGCGGTTGTTTGAGTTCATCTTTACTGTGACGATTTTTAGATTAATTCAGCTGGATAAATCTAATTAATTTAATTTTAATTCACCTCCGACTAAAAAGTATAATTGAAGAAGAATCGATATTTCAAATATCTTATTTTTTATTGCAAACCCCCACGGTTTAATATCCCGACTAGGCAAAATAAGTGACTAGTTAATACCTCACTACTTTGCTCTTCTTTCGCAATTTGAATTTTAAAGCTAATCAATTGATAGCTCTCAAATATCCGGGTGTTAAAAAGATCCATGCATATTGATTCAAGTATGTCTAACGACTGCAGCTCAACTAATTTACGAATTTTTTTTTTTTTGGAGTCTTTTCAAATCCCATTAGAAAGTTTTTTGAACTTCGATTTTTTTTTTGTTGTTCTTGGAGATTAACAAATTCTATACGGGGCAATATCCCTAGTGCATCTAATTTTTCCGGAAAAATTCGAAAAAACGGTAATTTGTTGGGTAATGTCATGAACGTTAGTGGTTTTAAAAATCCCGGTCGAAAACGAGGGTTTTTCCACCTATCCGAATGCTATTTGTTAACATGCAAATTTCTTAGAAACGAGTATTTCTCAATTTTTCGATAGTTCCTGAGTTCATTTAACACAATAATAAAAACAACAATTATTAAACTAAAAAAAACATATACTCGTAACTACTTCATACTCATTTTGTCTTTCCTAGTCAAACTTGAATGATATTTTCCTCAATTTACATACGATTTTGCCTGAAAGCTATCAAGCTCTCAATCTACCCACACAGTTTTTGTTTTTTGTTTTGATCTAAACCCGTTAATAGTGTAGCTTTTGGTTAAACAGTAAAAGATATCTATTAGTCTCATTTTTGAATTACATCCAAACATTTATGTTGCTTCTCACAATTGGTGTAGTTTATTGACATTGCACAAGTTTTTGTACCTTTTCATTATTCTATTTCCAATGTATTTACTTATTATTAGTTAACAGATCTTTTCAACCAAGGTTACCAAGTCAGTCTTCAACTGCTTGTCATTCTCTCGCTATGACGTCACACCAGGGTTTCCGATCAGATTTATAAACCATTCCTATTGGTGTTTTACAGTTTATTCTATATTTAAATTTATATTTTGGTTATACTCATTAAGATGCCTTAAATTTTAATAACTCGTCTGTTATACATAAGGGTTTCAATATTACCATACATTTTTTTTGTTAAGTTAATTGCATGTAAATTTGGCAACTCTGTCGACTGTCAATTTTGTTTTTGCTTTCTGTTAAAGAAATTCACCAATTTCTCTATTTCATCGTACCTACATGAACTATGGTTGCTTTTTCAGCAATAAAGAAAATTTTTAAAAATGTAATTTGGTATTCGTCAACTTTTGTTTTGTCTTTGTTACATGTAAAAAGTTTTTAAATGCATTGATTTTAGAACCATGTATCTTACGTATATCGCTTGATTCATGATGATTTATTAAAACAGATTTTTTTTCTATGACGGTTCATCGCATAAAAAAACTTCAGAGAAAGTTGTCTCTGGTAAATTTTGCTTGAAAATAAAAAATGCAGATATATCAATCTTTAAAACAGAAAATAGCAATAGAAATGCCATTTCGATATCATATGTGCACTTATTAAATACATGACAATTTCTATTGGCGTTTTTGAGAGATTGAAAAAAAACTTGTAAAATATTTTTAAACAATCTGGAAACGAAGCAGTTAAGGACATATGTTTATATAATCTTTTGGTTTTATTTCTTATAGCAGTATTTGCATCTAAAACGAGTATTTTTGTGTCATTCACTTAATTTATCCAATTGCCAGATGACCAAGGATTGGATACACGGGGCTCTCCACCTATAAGCGGAGATGTCTCCACGGGGATATGATTTACAAACATATGGGCAAGATCATCATAAAGCTTTCAATAGCTGTAATAGTAAACATATCGTTAATCTTTTTACATACAAATGACTAATAAGAATTACATAATCAAACACTATACCATTTTCTTTGAAATAAATTCTAATACAAATGTCACTACAGGACGCAGTTGTAATTGCATAAGTTAGTGGTTATTATGCTAGACTCCTAGGCTCCTTTTAACATCTCGTATAATTAACAGTTAGGTACAATTTGGAATTTATTTAAAATCTAGATTGTACACGCAGGATAGCTCTATACAATAACAATAACATTTTTGCCTGGATAGGGCTTCTTTTAACAGAGAAATGAGGTTTCAAACTTTAAAAAATTTTGCCTGGAAAATCCAGTTGAGCGGTTTAGCTCAATATAAAGGTTTACACTTAAATGGGTGCTATACTTTATGTGTGTTATTTTTTGGGAATCAAGAGATGTATAATTTTGGTTTTTGTGGAGTAGATTGGGTAAAAATGCTTCAGTTTTTTCAATGAGCTTTAAATGAATTTTCAATATATAAACCTCTTAAAAACGCGTTTACACTGGTTTAGTGTAAGTAACCTGAAAGATAATAAAAGCCCTAATGTGAACATAACACAAAAGCTGTAACTACTAAACTTCCATTTCTATGAGATAATGCACTGCCCTATTTTCTAAGAATGCTGTACTGTACTATTTTCTAAAAACACCAGGTACCCTGCTGAGACCATAAACTGGGTCTAGAAAATAGTGGCATCTCTAACTGCTTCTTAGCTTTCTTAGCTCTCTTGCAGAACCAACCCGATACTTCAGTTCGGTAACGACATTTATATAAGGGGATTGGGATTCTAGTTGAGAATTTAAATTGCAGGTTCAATGGAATTGAATATAATCAAAATTACTAGTTTGCAACATTATTAGATTCCAGGTTCAAGATTTTTTTTACAGAAAATAACCGTCACAAATTAGAAAGTAAAGTGATGAACAGAATTAAATTGCCCCTGAAGTAGAAAATAACAATTAAATCTCGTACCCACAGTCTGACGATATTTCTCTAAAGCAACTTAATTTAAAATCTACGAAACAGAAACAAATCTTCAGTGCTTACAGTAAACCGACAGATATGAATAGATATTTAAATTTTAGCTTTCATTACTCCATCATTCACTTAATAAACAAGCGGTTGTCAATTCATTAGTTTTTATGGCTCTTTCATTATGGGTTGCAAATTCATTTCCGAAGAAAATTGAGACTGTTGAAATCCTCAAGTAGTCTGAAATTCTCAATAGAATAAGCACATGTCCTGTTTAAATTCCTAAACTCTGCTCTTCGGAGATCATTAATGTGCTGATATCGTCCAGTGAAGATGCCTTGGGCAATCGCAGGCGAAACGTCTAAAAGTAATTTCAATTTCACAGGGTCTAAACCCCCAACAATTTTTTTTCATTATGTTTATTTTTACTTTTAATTTTTTGTTAATTTGAGTATTTTCATCAACTCTATAGCTATTTGAAATATATTTATTCCATCTAGGGAAAATATTCTTAGGCACTACCCGTTTATAATGTAAGCTAATTTGTTTTGCACCCGGCACGGTCGTGTATTAACCATTTCAGTATGAAGTCTTTAAAATGTTTAAAAATGAAGTGGTACGAGAGTGCTGCCGTTAAATTTGTTTTATTTGGCATGTAACAAAAAAAAATTAAATCTGGGATGGGTGCTCAAAGAGTTAATACTTTCGTACATACATACAGTCGTTTAGGGCTCAAAAGCTCGAAGTCCAAACAAGGGATCAGTAGCGTAACCAGATCAAGAGTAAGAGAGGCACAGCCAAGAGTAAGGGGGGGCACGACCAAATTTATTGATTTTCATTTATTTTACTCTTAACATATACACATTATTATGTATAATAAATATGATTATACCACAAAAACATTATAAAACAGTGATACACAAGCGTCAAAAATTTGCAACGAATAATATTAATAATAATGTTTGAAAACAGCTAGGCGAGAAAAAAAAATTAAATGTATCCTAATCTTTGGTTCAACACATTTATATGGTGCATGTAATTGTTGTACATAGGTGTTGTTTTTTTTAATTATTGAGTAGTCAAGGCGGCAGGTGCTCTCGATGATAAAAAATTTTTAAAAAAACTATTGATGTGTTTACATATTATAATAGAAAGGTTTATCGGTAGAATAGCTCTTAATTTTTTATTTCAGTTTATGTTAACTTAAATGACATGATATGTTCATGTTTTTCAAGCTAGCCATGGTGTTAGTCATTTTTTGTACAAGTTTCTGTATATACTATAGCTATATTATAGTTATACTTTTTTATTGGAGTTTTTCCTGTTGCCGAAGTCTGCCGATGTTGAGTGTATCATTGCACTAAGTTCGTAAACTATTCATTATTGGAGATTGAGACAAATAAAGTTTTTTATGAAAAAATAGAATCAACTTAAAAAAAGCACTAAAAAGTAAAAAATTATATTTTATTATATATTGAAAATTTTCATATATACCACATTAAATAAACACAGTCTTTATTACTTTGACACCGACTAACAAAAAAATCAAATTTTCAATGTGAAATAAAATAGGTATTATTTTTTAGTGCTTTTTTTTGAAGTAGCTTCTATTTTTTTGTAAAAATCTTTATCTCTTTCTTTTAAGTTCTATTTATACAAAGTTTTAAGTTCTAAAGCCTAAACTTAGGTTAAAATTTTAGAGATTCCTAATAAAATAAATAAGCTGCTATTGGGTCCATTACATATGAAAAAACTGAACGTTGTGCCATTAAAAAACCCGAAAACCATATGAAATACGATATTAACATGCATACTATTTTTCCTGATTATATGGTGAATGCAATATATATTGTCTCCGGAGCTCGCCGAAACAATTTAAAATTGCGCCATCTCGTCATCTTTTACATTATTTATAATATACTTGGGACCACTCCGATAATATCTTGAAAATTTCCTGAAAATTTCATCCAAATTCGTCAAACCATCGCTGAGTAATCGATGTACATACATAAAAAATATACATAGGGTCATATGACAACTTCCTCCTTTTTTGAAGCCGGTTAAAAAAATAAAAACCTACGCATATTAATTTGTGCTATTTCCATGTAGCTTAAAAAATATTAGACAGGGCAAATTTTCAATCTTCGAAAATCTATAGTTATGATTAATTTTTTCATAAATTAAGGGGTAAAGATGATACAATTTTTTTTGATAATTGGCTTTAGATTACATGCCAAAAAATACAAAAAAATTTTTAAAATGAAAAGTATCTGTATAGGTTAACAGCATAACTGATAATAATGGTTACTTTATTGACTAGAATAACAACTAAGATTTAATAAATTCATTGTGGTTTTCCCTAGACACTAAGTTTGGAGTATTACAAAGACCATCCAACTCTTGCATGATCAAGTGATCGAATTCTTTGATTTCGATATAAATGTAACAACCTCACAACTTCCGTATTTAAAGTTTTTTTCTCTTATGATTAAGCATATATGTAAATATAAATATGACACTAAATATCGCTGAAGACCCTGTACAACCTGTACTTTACGTTGTTTGGATGTTTAGGCTGCTTTATTTTTGATGAAATGGACTTTGGATAAAATAGCAGCTATGGTCTTAAACAGATGTTCTTGGTTTTTTTTGCTACTTTTTTAATACGATTGGGTTTCTTATAAATTAAACAGCTTACTGCTAATTTTTTTTGTTTCAACATGTTTCTATGCACTCGCTTTGCAAATGTATCTAAAAAACATCTCAATTTCATCGGTCTGTCCGTAGTATGTTTGTATGTCTGTCAATTCACAGCATAGTAGTATTAATAGTATGTTTTCATTCCACGTACACCAACGTCATAATAAGAAAATGATCCTGGTTTGGAACATGTTCTTGTGTTTTGTGCCTTTGCCCTACACGGGGCTCGCTAGTCTATGGCGTCCTGATGAGGTCTAATAAGAGCGAAATCGCGATCGTCGTTTGACTAAACTGGATCATTGTGTCTGCTGTGATGCAAAACATGTTCCAAACAAGGATCATTTTCTTGTTATGACGTTGGTGTACGTGGAATGAAAACATACTATTATTTAATGCTCCCAACGAAAGCCAGGAGTCACAATGTAATTCAATGCCGGTCGTGGTATTAGCCAGCGGAGTAGTTGTTTTTGTGATTCCATTTTGTGCCTTTGCCCTACACGGGGCTCGCTAGTCTATGGCGGCCTGATGAGCTCTAATAAGAGCGAAATCGCGATCGTCGTTTGGCTAAACTGGATCATATATATATATATATATATATATATATATATATATATATATATATATATATATATATATATATAAAAACATTCTGGACATGATGTTACTTTATCCAAAGAAGTGACACATTTGAATGTTGGTTTACCCACAAAGTTAATTAATGCTTTTAGTAAACCACTATTTTCTCACATTCTTTCATAACGGAATTTAGCATGTATAGACTTAGTAGTAGTAAGATGGGCTGACAAGCCCAGCAATTAGGCCTACAATCCCTTTCCGCTAACCTCAGTTCTCCCCACCTGGCTCCACTCCCATACCAAGGCGGCTTGTCGTCTAATGAAACACTTTCGGAAAGAGATTCGACACCGAAAGTATTTAAACGAAGTATTGGCCATCTTTGGCAGGAGCTGTTTTTGAGCTTCTCCTTTGTCTCACAATTGGGACAAAGGTCATCATGGGTTGGATAGCATTTCTTTTTCCTGGCTTGACCAGTTTTCCTTCGTCTTTTCCAAGATCCATCTATTTAGAACCAGCAAGCAATGTTGTTTACTTATACCCAGGCAGGGTTCTGAGCTCGATAACTGGAGAGCTGATCAGAGTCCGCCCTCTCGTTCTGAGCTCATTCTGGGCTTGCTGATAGCCTTAAGAGACTGTCTGAATAAATGCGGTTTTTACTAACCGCTCCCATTTTGACGTTATCCTTTGTTTATTAAAATACTTTGAAATGAATATATATATATATATATATATATATATATATATATATATATATATATATATATATGTATGGTAGGTCCCAAATCTTAACAAAAGCCAAATTATTGACATAAAGCAGAACAAATGAGAGAATCCGAAACTGACTCCGGCGGAACTCCTCACTCTATGTCACCAACTCAAGATCAAGCCGAGTTCACAGCAATCTTCTGAGAGGTACCAGCCAGAACACTTCACCACACAACGACAAAACTGCTGGAGAGCAGTTACTGATCTTGTGAAGACAACCAAGTAGGAATGGGCGATCGATGAAATGAAATGACTATCGATATCATTGGCGCTACCTATCCATTGGATACCTTTCCTAATTGTTGGATAGGTATTGGCAATTATCGATAACTATCGATATTTACCTATTGTAATTCGATATGTCGATTATCTATAGATAATTATCGATGTGCCGATAAAACGACCATCCCTACAGCTACAGGTAGCGACTTTATTCTATCCGTTTCCTTGTAGCTTGCAAACTCCCCTTAAACATAACAAATTTAAAAACATTCTGGGCATGTTGTTGCTTTATCCAAAGAAGTGACACACATTTGAATGTTGGCTTACCCACAGTTACTTAATGCTTTTAGTAGACCACTATTTTCTCACATTCTTTCATAACAGAATTTAGTAGTAGTAAGATGGGGCGACAAGCCTAGCAATTAGGCCTAAAATCCCTTTCCGCTAATCTCAGTTCATATATATATATATATATATATATATATATATATATATATATATATATATATATATATATATATATATATATATATATATATATATATATATATATATATATATCAGTGGCGGCTCGTCAGGGTAGGCAAGGTAGGCGCCGCCTACCTTTGAATAATCGTGCCTAAATACTGCCCAAAAAATCTAATATCTCATATCAATTAAACAATATTTAACCGTTTAACATCACAAAATATACAAAACTTTCGAAAAAACCCGTGCGTTTCCCTTAGAAATTCCTAACATTTAAATAAATATCGATTACATGCGAAACCTATGTACGTTTAGAGGCGATATATCCCAACCGCCTAAATTTAGATGTTCTCTACGGCAGCCAGCCAGCCCACGAAAACGCACATCGCCGACGACCAGCGACCGACATACAGAGAAAATCACGCGAAATAAACTACTACAGTAGGCGAAACGATCGTCCGCCTTCGGCAAATATTTGACGTCTTCGCATTGGATTCCAATATTGTTCATCTGGCAGTGTTGCCAAATTCTCGAATTTTCACCTGAACTGCTTTACGTTTTTAGAAAATATGCATATGCATAAGGCTACCAACTTTTTCATTTACGAATGCGGGACACAACAAATTTTAGTATGCGTTGTAGGCGCATTAACCATATTCTAAAATTCTTTATTTTCAGCATTAATTTTTTAATTAATTAAATTGATTATCCGAACATTCTGTTATATACTAAAGCAAAAAAATTAAAGACATTAAACATAAATGTTAGGTTAGGTGAGGTTTTTTTAATAATAATAAAATGAAACATGTTTGTACACTTTGGTATTTTTTTTAATTAAGGCTTATTTATAACACATAATTTAGTTTAATCAAATCTTCTTAAAATGGTACTTCTCTGTATTATTAAACCGATAAACATGGGAACTTAGAATATGATTTGTTGCAATTCGGGACTTGCGGGACACAATTAGAGAATGCGGGACGATTTCTAACCTTATTTGTAACGCGGGACCTTAAAAGATAATCCGGGACTGTCCCGCAGAATGCGGGACGGTTGGCAGCCTTACATATGCAAATATTGCAATCCATAAAAAAAAATAAAATAAGCAGTTTCAATGTTGTTAGGGTGGTTTTGAAAGGGTTTTTTAAACAAAATCTAGGTACATCTCAAGAAAAATAAAGAAATTCTTCTCAGGCTTGCGAAACCGTATTTACAAATTTTGCGTTTGGCAACGTTGGCCACCTGCTACTATTCTCATTAATCTCATTTATAATTCGCAGTGTTGCCAACTCGGTAGATTTTCCACTAGATCTAGTGGTTTTAATAGTAATTTAGTGGACTGATGTCATCAAAATCCACTATGGTGGAAATTCTAGTGGGAATGACATTTTTTAGCAGAATTTTTAGTAAAATTTAGAAATTTTGTAGAGTGGTGGTAAATTGTCAAATTTTATAACGCAATTCAGCCGGCAACGTCATTTTTGGGCGCTTGAGAAATCGCCTTCAATTTTAATAGTGTCAATTGTCATTTGATTCTTTTGTCAACGCGGGTACGTCATGATCTGTCATCTGTCACTTCTGTCAGTCAGTCAGCAGTACTCGTCATTTTTATTTTTTTATTTTAATGTTTTTATTAATATTGTTTATATTTAATATTTATTTGTTTAGCCGAGTTTGGAGATTTTACAATCAAGTCAAGGTATATAATAGGTAAACATAATACAAAACAAATATAAATACAATATTTTTCAGATGTCCAAAACCTACAAACAAAAATGTAGAGATTCCTGGTTAAAAGACCCTGGATTTAAGGAATGGCTTAGTGTGGTGGACTCGGCAGAAGGGCGGACCGCGAAATGTAAAGCATGTGGTAATATTCTGCAAAATAGGTATGCTGATCTTAAGGCCCACAGTGTTTCTAAAAAACATAAGGCAAATGCCAAAATTGTTTTTGGCAAAACGCAACCAAAAATCCCATTTAAGAAGGATTCGGAAAATTTTGAACAAAAACAAGCTGAAGCACGAATAGCTTTGTACGTTGCATGTCATACCTCAATAAATATATGTAACCATCTAAGCAATGTATGCAAGAATTCATTTAGAGGATACTCTGCTGCTGATGCACTTAGCCTTAATAGGACTAAATGTACCAATATTATTAAAAATGTTATGGCTTCTCATTTCATCAATAATTTGAGAAATGACATTGGGGAATCTCCGTATAGTCTACTATTAGATTAGTAGACAGACATAAGTATTAAAACATATTTGGGGATCATAATCATATATTATAGCAAAAGTCAAAACAAAGTTGTTGAGACATTTCTTGACACGCCTGAACTATCAGATGTGGATGCCGAAGCTATTGTTCCAGCAGTCAAGGCAACATTAGAGAAACATAAGCTCAAATTACAAAACTTAAAAGGTATAGGCACTGATAATGCAGCTGTTACGGTGGGCATTAATAATGGTGTCTACAAAAATTAAAAGAAGATATTCCTAATTTGGTATTAATCAGGTTAGTACCTTAAAGTGGCCTTGATATACGTTTATAAAGTAAGTTATTATATTTATTGTTATAACTGCACATTATTGCTTTTTTAGGTGTGTATGTCACCCTTTACAACTAGCCATCAGCTGAACACCTGCCGAGAAACATTAAGTTTTTAATTCGAGAAACATACGATTGGTTTGTTGGTTTGCTAGATCATCAATGAGACAAGAAGAATAGAAATTATTATTCAAAACTATAAATGATGGCCATGATCCCAGAAAAATTCCCAGAATACTAGATCAATGGCTTGAATTAAAGGAACTTTTTGGTACGGTGAGGTATAAGGAACGGTGTTATACAGCAGAGACACTTTTTCCTACTTATAATTATGAAAAAAATTATGCTTTTATGTCATTACTAAAAAATATTTTGGTAGAAGTTCAGAGGTTTAATAAATTGTTTGAATCCAATAATGCTGACCCCACAAAACTTCCACCAGAACTTAAAAATTTGTTAGACACACTTGTCTCAAAAATTAAATTACCCTATGTCAAAATAGATATTTTTAAAGACAAAATAGAAGACTTTATAGACCACAAAAGTTATTTAGGGTATAATTTTTAAAATACCTTCACGAATATGCGGGAAAAAATGCTATTTTGCCAGATGAAGAAAAAGTACTAAGGCAAAGGTCAATATAAGTGTTTTCAAACACACTAAGCTATATTAGGCAATCTATAGTGCCATTATTAAGATATTTTTCAAAAACTGAAACACAAATTGATATAATTGAAGCTGAATAGGGAAAAATCCACTTATTAAAATGGAATGAAACAAAAAATACGAAACATTTTTGGTATGAGGGTGCCAATTTTAAGTATGCAAATGATGATAATCCAGCCTCCTTTGCTTTGGAACTTCGGGTATTGCCTCAGTCAAATGCTGTGGTTGAACGGTTGTGTAGCCAACTTAACCTAATTAAAAATAAAATTATAAATCGATTAAATTTTGATACTTTAGTTTTTTGGATTTATATAAGGTGTGGCCTCAAAAGCACACAACAGTGCTGTGATACCTATGCGATACCAAATGATATTATTCAAAAAATAAAAACAAACGAGACCTATCGACCATGTGATATGGTTCCTGAGTATAATCTGTATAATGATGTAGATTTATTAGACATATTTATTTATGTTGCTTCTGCAGTTCTGTTTTAGTAGTTTAGTTAATTTAATGCATTATGTAAATAATTTTTGTTGTCATATCTAAGAATCATTAGTTCCTTCTTTTGTTTGGCAAATTTTCTTTTATGTTTTTTGTTTTTTACATTTACTTATATATGTATTTAAAGAGACTGTTTTACTTGGCTGTAACTAGCATTTAGGTTAAGTATTATGTTTAATTTGTTTTAGTTTTCATAATATTAATATATTTTTAGTGCAGTACCTAATGACATTAAAATGACTGATGTTTTCTTAATTTTGTTTTCTTTATCATGCCCGCAATTTTGAAAATGTTTTGCAAAGTCCACGATATAGTATACGGATGGCGCTGATAATTTAAAATGAAAAAATAAATCACCATAAATTCCTAATAGTAAAATATTTTTAGCGGAATTTAGTGATATTTTAGATTTCTATTTAGTGGATTTCTAGTGAGATTTGACAGGGATTCTGGTGGAATGTCTTGTAATAAAGTTGGCAACACTGATAATTCGTAAAAATCGTAAATAGTATGCATGATGCAATATTATCGTTCGTTCGGATTTCCGGTCAAGTGATTTGAAATTTTGTCAATTACATTCTGACCGCTCTCGTTTTCTGATATCGATCAATAAATAAAAACATTGACGTGTGTGTTTTTTTGACTATTATTTTACGACCGCGTCTAGTTTTTATGTGCTTTAATTTGTGATTTTGGTTGTTTATCGGCATTGGCCAGAAGAAAAACGAAGAAATCCTGATAAACGGATAAGTATTTTTGTTTTATTTGTTTCTAATAGACATATTTAGGTATTAAATATATTGCTTTTAAGTGTAGTTTCGCTAGTTTTAGGGGTTGGACGGTTCATATTCGATGAATTTACCGTCGCGTCGACCGTAGGTTAAGTGCGTTTTTTCCGGTTTGTTCTATTTTATATAGGTACATTACGTTGCTTTGTTTTTTTTTTAATGGATTTTTAAAAAGTCATGGCGAATAATCCGGTGCATGATATTGTTTGCTCTTTGTGCGAGACACCATTTTCGCGTCTAAACGAAAACGATCGAAAAGATGTTATTTATTTTGGCCGCCCCACGCCACTTCTCAATATTTTAAAGCCTGATAAAAAACAGGGCCAAACTTTTTCACGATCGTTTAAAGCTCAATGGTACGAAAGTCATCAGTGGATATGTGGTAGCTATTTTAAACAAAATTTGTTTTGTTGGCCATGTTTACTTTTGGCAAAAGGCAGAAACAATACTTGGGTGCGTCAGGGATTTTCTGATTTGAAAAATTTATCTGCGGCCATAAAAAAACACGAATCATCGAAAGAACATTTAAGCAGTTATCTTCGTTTAAAGCGGTTAGAAAAAAACAGTAGCACTATACAGGATGCGCTACAATTACAATCTTCTTTGTCTCTTAAATTATATAATTAGGAGGTGAGAAAAAACAGACTTCTAATGAGCTATTTGGTCGATGTTACGTGTCACCTAGAAAAGCAAGAATTATCTTTCAGAGGCCATAATGAAAAAAGCGATTCCGTTAGTGCGGGAAATTTTCGGGAAACTTTTAATCTGTTAATTAAACGTGATAACGAAATACCACAACATTTAAAAAAAATTGGAAATATTTTTTCTGGTTTATCAAAAACTATCCAGAATGATTTGATATCCTGTATTTCCGATTACCTTGCAGATACAATTCATAGGGAGATAAAAGAGTCGTTGTTTTTTGCAGTGCAAGCTGACGATACTACGGATATTTCTGAGAAGTCCCAATGTGCGATTTCAATTCGGTACGTTAATAAATACGGTGAAATCAAAGAGAGTTTCTTGGGTTTTCATGACGTTAGCGAAGACAGAACAGCGGACGCAATGTATGGATTAATTGTTACAGTCATAGGCAATTTCGATTATAAAACAAAATTAGTTGGGCAATGCTACGATGGTGCTAGTGTGATGGCAGGTTCGCTGAATGGTTTGCAAAAAAAAGTTAAAGATGATGCTCCTTTTGCTTTGTTTACGCATTGTAGTGCGCACAGATTGAATTTGGTTTTACAAACTGGTTCAAAAAATATAAAAAATTGCCGAATTTTTTTCGCAAGTGCGTCCTCGATTCCCGGATTTTTTCATCAGTCTGCAAAACGGACATTTACTTTAGATTCGACGATAGGAAAGAGGATTTCTTCCAGTTCAGACACCAGGTGGGCTTCCCGTTCTAAAATCATTCAAATCTTGCACTCTGAATGGGAAGGCCTAAAATTAGTTTTTTCTAAAATTATTGACGACCAATCATCATCGGCTGAGTCAATAAACGGGGCCAAGGGATACCTTAAATTTATGAACGATTTAGAATTTTCGTTTCTTACCGCTGTGTATAAACATATTTTTGACATAACTGACCCCCTTTTCAACATTCTACAGAAAAAATCATTGGACAACACCTATTGTAAAAAGCAAATATTTATGGCAAGAGATCGTATCAAGTTATTGAGAAATGAGACAATGTTTAATACAATATTTGAACAAGCCCAAACAAGGATTTTTAATAATAGGGACTCAGGGCAATTGTCAAAAAGAATTAAGTTATCGGACACCATTAAAGGCGATGAGCAAAGTTCTTTACGCATTTTATTTTATGAGATAATTGACAATATTGTGACTCAAATAGAAGTTAGGTTTGCAGATATGTCTCAGTTATTATATTTTTCTTTAGCGGATTCCTCAAAATTCGAAGAATATAGCAAAAATTTTCCGCTTGAATTTGTGACGAATGTGACCAACTTTTATAAAAATTTCTTTGAGAAACAAAAATTAATTAATGAGCTTAGTGTAATATGTATATCTCGATGAACAATTTGCATTGCTGAGCGTCAAGGCAATTTTAAAACATTTCGTAAAAAATGAACTTCAAGAAATATTTCCTGAAAGTTACAAACTTTTTGCGTTAATTGCTACCATACCTATTACAAGTACCTCAGTGGAAAGACATTTCTCTTGTTTAAAGCGAATAAAAACGTATTCTCGCAATACAATAAAAAATGAACGTTTATCGTCACTTGCGCTAATTTCAATAGAAAAAGAGTTGTTCTGCTCCTTACAGAAGGCTGATAACTTTACGGATATCATAATAAGTAAATTCGCCCTTTTAAAAGATAGGCGGATAAATTTAATTTATAAAACTTAGTTGTCAGCTAAGTGTGTACGCGGCTTAACGTTTTCTTATAACGTCATTATTCTTGAAATTATTGTGGTTGTCGCCTACCCTAGCCTAAACACCACGAGCCGCCACTGATATATATATATATATATATATATATATATATATATATATATATATATATATATATAATAACAATAACATATTCTAAAAATTGATGAACCCATTATCTGGGTAAAATGTTCGTTCTATAGTGTATAAGTGTTAAAAGGATTGATTTGGTTTTTTTACTGTATCAGATAGAGATTACATAATAATTGTGAGCATAATTATTGTTATTCTGCTATTGTCCTATGAACCATTTTGAAGACTTGTTTGCTAAAAAATATCCAACATTAGCATAAAGCTGTTAAAATTTGATTTCATACATTTTTAAGTTTGCTTTAAATAGTCAACCAAAATATTCTGGGCAGTAATTAGCAATTATGTGTGAGCTATTTATAAAAACAATTTTCATATACCCTCAAAGAGACATATACTGTTTTTATTTTCGGTCATTTATTAAATAACATAATTTTTTTCGATTTATTAATTTTTTTTAAAATCCTCATTTTTTATAAGACTAAAATATAAAATAATTTAAAAAGTAATTCTCAGCGAAGTGGCATATTACCCATAAGGTATCGAAGTCATATCTCAAAATTCTAAAGATAAAAAAAAACAGAAATACATTGCTGGTATTTGAAAATGGCTTAGCATCATATTTAAACCTAGTAAACGGTATTAAGTAAATTAAAATAAAAAATATTGTATAAAGTTTAAAGGATCACACAAAGCTAGTATTATACGCTTATTTCTGAAAAAAAACAAGGAAACAGACATTTTTGAAAAGGTTTATGTGTATATTGTTATTATTATTATTATTATGTTTACACAGTATGTCCATGGATAGAGGTGAGAAGGGGAGAATATTACTAAAAATATAATTTTTTGAAAATAAGCCAACCTTAACGTTGAACATTTTTGATATTATCATTCGGAGCAGGCACGCAGCCAGGGGGGGGGGGTCGTGGGGGTCTGGACTCCCCCGAAACTTTGAAAATATGTTGATATAGCCATGCTCCTTACTAATTTTCCTGCAGTTTGACATTTTTGGTTTGGATTCCTCCGAACTGAATTTCTGGCTACGTGCCTGATTCGAAGTGCATAGAAAATACAAAAATATGAAATATTTTAAAGAGGAAGTTAAAGCAAAAAATCGCTTTTTTTGTTATAAATAGTAAATTGTAGTTAACAAGCTTTTATAATATTACAAGATATAGAATTAATATAGCTTAAACTAGACTTTTATTAAAATGATTTTAAGGAATTCCTAAATAATTTAATGGTCGTTATTTGTTTAATACATAGTGGAAAATAATTATATATCTTACGCCCCTCAAAGAAAAATAACCGTTTGGTAGATTCTGATTTAGGAACAGATAACAGTATATTATCAAAGTTTTTTGTTTCATATGAATAAGGGATGCAGTTTCCAGTACAAGTAAGCAAAGTAAGGGTAGCATTTTTTTGGTACAATAAAGGCCTGTAATGATCTATAACTTTGCCTTGACAGATATAACGAATTGCCTTTGGAAAATCCTCAGAATGGATTATCATATCTGATATGGGCTTTACCCAAACTGAAGCAAAATTGTCTAGCCATTCTTGCTACTTCCTAGCTTATTAGAAGCTATGCGGACTGCAGTATATATACTTGAATCCAGTTTGGCTGTAATGTGGCCACTAAATTTCAGCCTGTCATCTATCCACCATCACACCCAAGAACTTGGTAGAATTCTTGTTACAAATGGGTATGCGTTTCCCAAATAGGTCAAACTTAAAAGTTATTATAATAGCCCCGCAGTTATTAAAACTTTGAGAAGGAGCTTCATAACACAACTAAATTGTACATTAGCAGACATACACATACTACTCATCAAAATGCGTCTGCTGTATCTCTTACAAACCCAAATAAGCGTGGTGCTAGTCGCAAAAAAAACGTAAATTGACCTGATGAATTAGTAGCTAGAGCGATAATATAAAGGAAAAACAATAAAAGGCCGAATTTTGCTGAACGCCACGCCTAATAGTCATCACCTCAGAAACGCCATCCCGACTCAGCACCATCTGTTTTCTGCACTTTAAACTAGCCTTATTTGGGCAAAATGATCAAATAGAAAGAACAGATAGGTTAAATCCAACATATATATCAGTTGTCAAATAGTCAGTAGAAATATCACAAGTGCATAAAAAATTTACGAAAATTAATTTTTTTTGGATAACTAATTTTTCATAAAAGCATGAGTGCGTATCAACTGAAAAATTACGAGCCTGTAGGAGTGATTTTTCCTGGTGATATGCACGAATGCCTTTATTTTAAAAATTGGTTCTAACACTGGAACCTGTGGTGGAAGGTAGATCAAAATACGAGAGTTCTAACCACACTACACCACAAGTTGTTACGTTCTGGACGCGCGTTTCGCTAACCAAGTTAGCATCATCAGCAGATGATATAAACTCTATATCTCTATCATCTGTCGTTTTTTTGTTTATTGAAAAACCGTAGACATTCCAATAATCTGTTATAAAATTTAAATAAACTTAAACTTTACGTTAAAAAAAACGAAATTAAATTATCGTTTCTGAAATAACAGAAATCGCTTTTAAAAACGGTTTCATCCTCCTAGGACTATCCTGTGCAGTCCAATCAAAATTATATGCTTTGAAATCCTAATTTTGTTTTAAGGGGGCTGTTTTGCAACCCTATATAAATTAAAAAAAATGCAAGAAACAAAAAACATGTACTTTACCATATAATTTTTCAGTGATTTGGAACATACTTTTTTAAGCTTTTTTAATAATAGTTTTTTTCTCCTTTTGATCTGTTGCCTTAATATAAAGGAAAATACAAATACGTTCTAAAACAAGAATTTCAGAAAAATCGTTATTTAACTAAAAACCAGTTGTTGAAATTAATTTCAGCAAAAATATTTTTAATTTTATAAATTGTTTTTAAGAGGGAGCAGTAAAAATGTTCTAACTGCGTTTGTCGCTATATGAACCTTTAACTTTTTGATAGAACGAATTCCAAATTAATTAGTTAAACAAGCTATATATAGACTATAACTTAACAGCATGATTTAAATAACGCTATATAAAATATCTTTTATCCCACTTTATATAGGTTAAGATACATATAACTGTGAAAAAAATAGCTCTTCAAAAGTTAGGAAGACTAGATATTTTGTTGACAGCTGCCTAAAAATTTTTCTAAAATAAATTACGGCATTAAAAGTAACATGGAGTTGTAAGAACCCTATATAAAAGTTTTATGCGGTTCAAAAGTTATGCAGAAAACAATTATTTTGACAGTTGTCAACATTTTTTCTTAAATTAAGTTACTTAATTAAAATATTTTAAATTGTCAAACTCCTATTTAAAAATTTAAAGCAGTTCAGAAATTATGGGGAAAAATATCTTTTTGATAGATGCCAATTTTTTTTAAATAATCACGGCAATAAAAGTTACGCCGAACTGTGAAAACCGTTTTTCCAAATTTTAAACAGTTGAAAAGTTGCAGGAAAAAAACAATTTTCTTTGACAGCTGACAAAATATTTTTTTAAACGTCACTAAAAGTTACATGAATCTGTGTAAACCATAGTTAAAAATTTTGAACAATTCAGAAGTTACATGGAACTGTGAAAATGGTATTTAAAAATTTTAAGTAATTTAGAACTTATGGGAATTTTTTTTGTCAGATGCTAAATATATTTTTCTAAAAAATGCTAACCTTACATGCGACTGTGAGTAGTAGTTTGGACGTTATGGGGAAAACAATTTCTTTAACAGCTCTCAAAATAATTTTAAATTGCGCCCTTAAAAGTTACATAAAACCGTAAAAAGCTTATTTAAAAAAATTCAGCAGTGTAAAAATTCTGATTAGATTTTTTAAAAATCATAATATCCTATCTATTACCGAAAAAATAATTAAACTTACATAAAGACAGAACTTTGTATAAAACATTTACGATTGGATACGATAATATTGTATTGTCATCGGGTTTATGTATGAATATCAAATCTCAGTTAATTCCAATAACGGCAACTGTTTTTTACGTTTATTTTATTTTGTTCTTTTTAGTATTTTTTTACGCCCCTGTATAAGATATTTACGATTGGACGCCATAATATTGTACTGTCATCGAATTTATGTATATATGCCAAATCTCAGTCAATTCCTATAACGGGAACTGTTTTGTACTTTTTAGCATTATTTTCTGAAGCACCCTGTATAAGACATTCACAATTCGACATCATAATATTGTAGTGTCAGCGGGTTTATGTATGTAAACTCTTCCAGATCGAAGTACTTTTACAGCACGTATAACAAATACATTGGAACAAGTAAATATCCACGATAGTTAAGTAGTTAAAATACCTATATAGCTCCAACCCATATATGTATATATGTAACTTCAGAACGGCAACATCAGCGTCAGCAGGAACGGCAAACTCAAATTTATAAATCCAGCTTTGCCTGTTTTTGTTATTTCTATTCTAATTACGTTCGTTTGCTAAACAAAATTGACCATCAAGCGTATGTTAATACGCTATAATAAATATGCCAGTCTAATAAAATTTCTGCAGGATGTGAAAATTTTATTCTCTTTTACAGTCGTTATCTATTTTTACTTTCTGGTATTCCGGTACATTTTGGAATGGTAAATCGGGGAGTTGTAGCAAGTAGATTAAAGTTTTAAGATCTGTTTTGTTTAATATTGATCAGTTTATCTCATGAAATATTTAGCTGCAAACTTAAAACGCCGTTTTTTACCTCAAGAGGTTCTTAAATAAAACTAACTTTTAGCAAACGGCTGCAAAAACAATATTTTTTTAAGGCGCGATAATTGTTATTTGCTTAAACTTTTTTGAAGAGAAAGAGCCATTAGATTTTTTTTCCTATCTATGGTCTTCCAGAATCTGTTTTGTTTTTGCCGAAAAAAAAGTTTTAGAACTAAAAAATGCTTCTCAAACTTTGATCTCGCCAATTTTCAATTGAAATCATAAGACCGTAAAAAGGAACGCTTCCTAAAAATTCCAAATCAATATTTTAATTTTTGCTACAGTTATCGTGTTTCATATGACACTATAAAAAAACTCGAAAAAAAAGAATGTTTTCTTGATTAATAGACGGAAAACCAAGAATGATATAAAATCCGTTTGACGCCGTTCGAGAACCCTAAGTGTTCTCGAAAAACGTACCAAATTTCAAAAATTAAATTAATTATTTAATTAATTAATTTTTTAATTAAAAACTATAAAAAAGTTTGATGTCATTTTACAAATACGGCGCTGAGCTGGTAATTAAAATTTACTGAAAACAAAACCCCGCTTACTGTAAAATGGCGCCATCTAAACAAGTGCCGCACAAAGCCCCCATGCCCCCCCCCCCTAGCTAGGCCTCTATTGCAGTTCGGAACTTTGTACATACCAGATCCCCTATCCCTACATAGGTAGTAAGATTTGGGCATATTAAATGGTCTGCTTCTAGCCTTAACTTAATTCTCTCCGAGACATTTTTATGGGGTGCACATAGAGGCAACGTAAACTAAAATATAGTAAAATTAATGATCTACTCAACTTTTGCTATATTTTTTTCTCGAAGCTTTATGATGAAGGGCTACGCTACGGCGTTTTGGAATTAAACATTTAGTGAGAAATCTAAAAAATATACAGGGTGTTCCATATAGAAAAAATGTATAATAAAAAGTTTGGATTTTTGCACATTTTTTCTCCACTCTGTATGCGATTAGTTTCTTCATACGAGAAAATCAGCTTACTCGATATAACTTTTATATAAAACATACTAATTTTATAAAAAGTAATACTTATTTTATAAAAGTTAAGGGGGTGGTAACCAATAACCCTGTACGTATAGCTTAAAAGATCTATAATACAATAAGTATCGCAAATACGCCACTGGTTTCCCCAAATTTCCAGAGAACATTTAAATGGCAAATCTAAAAACGTGTTCTTGTCTTCAAATTCCTTCTAATTCAACTTTCCTATATAATCTGACCTCCCCAGGTCCCTCTAATAACTCGGTAGGTCGAGTAATGCTTTTGTTCTGCTCGAACTAACCCGCACCCGGCCCACTAGATTTTATCTCCAGTTATATATATTTTTTCAGTCGGCTCTTATTTTTGCTGGTTTGCCCGCTGCGTACAGGATCCTGCAAGCAATGTACTGGCACCTCGGAGAGAGTCAACGTGGACTTGACGAGTCTGTGACAATTGCCCTTAGCAACGAACGTGAAATCTAACGCGCTGATTGGCGATAGACGTAATTCTATTGGTTGACGCTGCAGGAGAGTAGCGTTTTCGTTTATATTAGGTGGAGCTTTCGTGTTTTCGGCTTGAGATTGGCTCAAGCGGCAAAACGGAGAACGGTGATTGGTGCAAGGAGAATGTAATATTCTAGTCCACGTTGACTCCAGACCAGCTTGGTATACTGGCAATCAGGGCGCCATATTTATAGGGGTGAAAGGGGATGAAGTGAAATCACGCGGGTGGAACAAGGACAAATTCCACCCCTGTTTCAGCTAAAATGAGATGCTTTCTGCCAGGCAGCCATTTTGAGGGTAGTTTTTTTCTTTTTTATTTTTTAGAGTTTTTTGTAGTGAACATGTTCGGAATCATTTCGGGGGTGTGAGTCAAGCAAATGCAAAGTGGCGCGGTCTCGGGATTGCTGCTGGGGGTTAGTTTTCGCTTTGACCGCCAGGGGGAGGGCGAAACGGTGCGGTTTTGGCTGATGAACGCTCTGGGGTGTGTTTTGGGGGGAAACGTCACAATTTCAAAACAAAGCGCCACAGTTTGCCACTACACTGAGCCCGCTAATTGCGCGCTATCTGAGTTTTGGCCCAATTAAAATGTTACCGACGTAACTTTGATCATTATTATTAGATGCCTACTTATCATTTTTTATGTACGGAAATTCGGGAATGACCCCCACGAAAATAAATATTTATTTATTTATTTATTTACAATGGCAAAAACGTTTTTGGTATAAAAAGTTTCATTAGTTTTTTTCACATCACTTGTTAGTGCAATCTTATACATCCGTTATCTTATTAGCTAGAAGATTTAAATTTTGCATGTTAAGTTAAAGGGATTAATAATTTAATAGGTATATTAATTTCTAGGTGTTGATTATCAACCCCTAGGAATTAGTAGGTATATTAAATGTGTCCAGTTAACTTTATAATTAATGCTGTAAATCAAGTGTGTATACTTTGATGTGATTTTAACTTTAGAGGAAACTAATTATAATATGTTCCCCTTAATGCATATTTGCTTGCAAATTGACAACTAATTAAAACCACAAAAGGAGCTTGATCTAACTAAAGCATTAAAAATGTCAATTAAAGTGGTCACTAAACATTTTTATTTATTCTGTTCACGAATATCAAGAATAAAAAAAAAAACCAAAAAATATATAACTATCAATTATGACGCATTTGTCAGCTAAAAATGTATTTATAGAAAACGTATAGGTAGAAGCTATTAGCCGTCACCCACTTATATTAATAAATACCCCATCCTAGTTGGCCAGGCGGCAACGTAGTAAACTTCGTAATTAGGCGTCCGCTATCGCGAACGTAATCAATTTGTCCGCGTTGATAAACCGAGCGTTTTTTCGCAGACTGTACACTCCACGTCGGTATTTTCAGGGGGTTGTAGGCTTTTTGTAAAGAGTGTGGGGTGTGTTAGTGGTTTAAGGGACTTGTAACGAGTGCAAGCGAGACGGATGGAGAGCGGCGCGCGGAGCGGGGGCCTCGACACAGTCAGTCGTTTGTGAATCGTGTTGCTGTCGGGACGTGAGACGCAGCTCACTTTGTTTTGCGACCGTTTTTGTTATTAACCCGCACATCGAATGTTTTAGGAGCCCTATTCTTTGGATTATTGTGATGTTTTTGTGAAGTTAAGTGTGGAATTTGGTTAGTGTGTTATGTGAATTTAGAAGTGTAACCCACCAATAGCCCAGGATTTAGGATTACCTTTTTTTTTTTGGAGTTCAGTGAAAGCGTGAGGAGGCTCGTTTCAACCGGGATTTAAATAAAATTTTGTCGCGTATGATGAGTTGCTGACATAAGATGTACCCGAGCGCTGGAATGAACGCAGCTGCGGCAGCTGCAGTAGCAGCCGCACGGCATCCGGTGAGTATACTTGTTAAAAAAAAGTAATACATATATAATATTATGAGGCAGATTGCTTTTACTGAAATCATATCACGATGTCTTCAATTTTCTATGCTGACTTCATGCGTGTCATCACTGTCATCTTTACGTTTCCGTCGGAATATTTAAATAAGGGAATAAATAAATTTACGTAACGATAATTTTTACTGTTTACTGTTAAAATAGGTAACTCTGTAAGTAGCCTAAAACTTTTTTCTTTTCGTAACCCTACTGATCTTATAGGTTTTGAATTTCCGGAATATAACTTTAAAATACATTTTTTTGTAATATTTTTTGTTTTTGAACCATTTTAACAGGGGTTTTAGGTAACATTTAGCGTTATAAAAGTGAAAAAGGACTGCTCGAATAAACCATAACCGAAATATTTGCTTTTGTTTGTTTTTTGCATCTAAACACAATTTTTTAAAATATTTATTATAGGTACGGCAATCTGACTACTACGAGCACAATTTGACCATATATTTTATTTTTCAGTTCGGGTTTGTATCCAGAAAAGATGGTCTTACAATAAAAAAAAATTTAGAGAATATCAGAAACATGAGTTGGTAAAATTTTATCCCGAAAACAATATTGCTCGATTCTTCCGAGTTTTAATTTATTCTGAATTTCATCTCTTATATTTTATAAATCGTGGTACCTATGTCGTATAGAGGTATCCGTCGGCTTCGGATTAGGTATTCAAAAAAAACCAAAATGAAAGTGAGTTTTTTCTTATCCATTCTCTTCGGCATGGGCAAAAGCGACGACTGATGATAGAAGGTTCCCACTCGGGTGCCTATTCCCATTGGAGGCCATCCTTTGGGATTTTTTTTCGTATAAACCTTTAATAATGCCCTTTCTTCCGCAGACATTGTAAATTCATAGAATTTTTAAAACATTTTTTTACAAGTTTTTATTTCTCCCATATTTTAACTTGCTTTCATCGTATGTCTGTCGTTACGGTTCGCATGTTTGTCTTTTCGCTTTAAAATTTATAATCCATTTTTAATAAACCACTGCTCAAGCTAAAACTTGGCAAAGCTACGTGGGTTGGGTATGTAACTTCGGTTACTGCAATAAAATGGTACTATTGAGCTGGTCTGAATGATGGAGCCGGAAGGCCGATCATAGCCATAGGAACTCCTCAACTACACTACACAACATAACCCGTCGTGTTTGAGCTCGTTTGATTTAACTTGACAAGTACTATTAAAATTTAATAATATTAAATACATGGTACCTGCCATGGACTTGGTTTAATGATGGAGCCGGAAGGTACCCATAGGAATTCCCTCGGGAATTCCTGAACTGCATAACAGACCTAATCCTGTCGTATTTGGGCTTGTTAAATACTCGGTTAAATACGGACAAGTAAAGTTATTAAGAAATATACTTAATTAAACAAATTCTAATGATATGAAGTGGAAAATAAAATAAACGTAAATATATTTTTAAAAACAAGCTTTTATTTATAAACTATTGAATTAGAAAGTACAACATAATATTACATAAACATAGAACTTTTAAAAATTTAAATAATTTCTTAAAAGCTTGAGGCGTCATCATTCTTGGAATACAGCTTCAAGCCTTTAACAAAATATTAAAAAAGTTTCTAAGTTTTATTATTATTTACTTTTTATTTCAATAGTTTATAATAAATAAAAGCTTGTTTTAAAAAATATTTTTAGGTTAATTTTATTTCAGGTCGGCTCTTAACTTGGTTCCGAGCTTGGTTCTTATTTACTATTTTACGTCCGTTTCCGACCCCAACGTTTCTCTGAGACCCTAGGCATATACCTAATTGTCTCGGTTAAGAGCAACGGGTAAGGGGTACGTGTTTGGCCCCCTCATTGTTAGACAAAACTCGATGCTTAATTAATAATAATGTAATTTTAGATATACAAACCCGAGCGCAAACCGTATAAGAGGGTCAAGAACATTAAAACATTAAATTTTAAAAGTTTCTTGGAAAATGTTATTTACGTAGTAAATATTATAAAAACAGGTAAGATACCGTTTTTGTTCAAATTAATAATATGATTATTATTATATGATTATGTATGTACCGAGGTATGTACCTACCTACAAGACGGCGGAGGATATGTAAGTCTGAAATAGGTAAGTAAAAGCCTCGGTAAAAGCATTGATTTGAATTTGAGTACTTGCCCGTGTAGTTGATCATATTTTTCAATTAGGTATGTACCTACTTATTTCTAATTTTGTTGGTATTTAAATGTAACAAATTTGTGAGATCAAGATGTAAGAGGGAAAATTTCTTCTAATGACGTTATAAGTCGCTGTAAGTAGTTTATCTCGGGAGGAGGTAAATTCGTCAACAACCACAAAGTCCCCAGTTTTTAATAATGAATTAGTTTATTTTATAAAATAAAACCTCGAATAAAACACAGTAGTTTACCAAGTAATGTATTATGAAATAATAAGATGAAACAATACAATATAAATTGAATTTCCCTCGGAATTTCCGTATACCTACGTACCTTTGTATTTTTTTGACTTCCACAGTGACACAAAATGTGTAATAGAACTCGTTTAATAAAAAAGGCAGTCTGATGATTATAAAAAATACAGGTAATCACCTACAAAATTCGACGGAAGTTCACGAAACATAGTTTAAAGTTGACGTTCAACTTCTTTCAAGATGACGTATCTACTATTTTTCTTTTGTCAATACCAGTTACCTCTTCGTTTGCATAATATTGTATTTCACAAATCATCCTTAAGAGTTTTTGAGCTTAACTAAATAACTGTGAAATACACTTATAAATACATTAAAACTGAGATTAAAACTCGGATTAAATCTTATGGCGGATTTATGAGATATTTTATGTAGAAGTGATACGTGTAAGTTAAACAAAGGATAAATATTACCAATGGTTTTATTAATGTTTTGAAGAAGTCCATAAGATTAGATTTCTTAAGAGAATTTTGTTTTATACTCGGTTTTATGACTTAGTTAAAAAAATAGGTCTTTTTAGCTGTAAGACGTACTTAACAACCTCCTGAAGATTCTTTAAACCGAGGGGCGGATAACTCTCCTAAGTCTGTGTACAAGTTAACCACTTGAGAAAAATGACTTATAAGTCGGCTAAAGTCCTTCAGATGATTAAGAGCTCTGTTAAGACGAGTATTAGTCAGTCACTTAAAATTACTCAAAAGACATAAAAGTCACCCAAAAGATTTAAAAGTCCCTCAAAAAACTTAAAAGTTCCCCAAACTCAGTTAAAATTCCTACAGAGGATTTTAAAAGTCACCTATATTCAGTTAAAGTGGAGGTTAAAGTCTTAGATTTGAAACTCACCAAAGTCTTCCAAAATTTATGTTTTACAAATCGAAATGATCAAACGAAAAATGTGTCTTTAACAATAACTAATACCTAAAAAGATAGGGATGTGCGAAACTATTTAAATTATTGTTTTTTTTATAAATTACATTTTTAGTCTGCCGTGTCAGTGCCTAAATACATAAATTATTTATCTCAGTAACTCTGGAAGAGGCCACGCTGTAAATCACCTTTAAATCTCTTATAAAATCGAATATTTTAAACAAGCAAATCGACAAATGTTGTATTAAAGAAAACCCCTATTTCATCCCTTAAGGGTGGAATTTCGAACAATCTAGAAATCCGAAAATCACACTTCACGTCTCTTCACCCCTTAAATGTAAAATGTCGAGAAACTCAGAAATTTATGTTTAGGTTAATATTTTTAAAACCGGTTGACGAAAGAAACGTCTTAAAAATCTAATTTAGTCAAAGAGATATTGTAAAAAAATACATTTCAATTCGCATTTCACCCCTTTAAGAATGGGGTTTCAAAAAAGCCAGAAGTCGGTTTTTAGATAAATATTTTCTAGAACTTGTTCAAAGAATTGTTGTAGAAACTCATTTAGTTGAAAAAATATTGTTAAAAAACTAAAAAAACAATTTACCCATTTCGACCCTTTTAAGAATAGAATTTAAATTTTTAGAAACGTTTTAATTACTTTTAAAAGCTATTGGTGAGAAGGAATTGTTTTAAAGCTCATTTAGTTGAAGAGACATTGTAAAAAAGTGAAGACATATTTCACCTCCTTAAGGGTGAAATTTCGCAAAATTTGGAAACCTAATTTTTAGATAATTATTTTTGAAAGCTAATAATATTGTTTTTACAAACTCATTTAGCTAGAGATTATAAAAAAAATTCACCCCCTCGAGGGGTGGCATTTCAAAGAAACCAGTAATTGGTTTTTAGATTTTAAAAATTTATTGACGAAAGAACTGTTTAAAAAATGCATTTAGTTGAAGAGAAATTGAAAAAAAATAATAACAGATTTTACCCTTTTTACCTCATTTTTACCTCCTGTAATTTTGAAAAATTCAGATATCGGTTTTTAGATAATTATTTTTGAAAGCTGTTGCTGAAAGTAGTGTTTTACAAACTCATTTAGTTAAAGTGATATTGTAGAAAAGGGAAAAACACAATTCACCCCATTTCACCCACTTAAATGGTAAAATAAATACCTAATGGAATCTAGTCAAACTTTAATGGTGTGAATAATTGGAATCCACCTTTTGTAAATATGTAGTACCGATTATATTACGGTATATTTCAATTTTTACAGCTTTAAATAATATACACACAACCTAATATTAATATTAATTTGCTGACTAACTAGCACGCTAAAACTAAAATTCCAGAACACCAATAAAATAGAAATAATAATCAAAGGGATGAAACTTATAATAATATATTCTTCACATTGTAATAACAAAATTAATAGAAAGTTGAATCGAAGTCCAAACAACGAAGGATATTGAATGAAACCCGTCGGATTTCGTCGAGAGTCTTCGACCAGTTTTGTACTCGGTTTTGGACTAACAAATACTAAACAATGCGGATTTGCCATCTTATACATCTTATGGATTATTTCCCAATTTTTAATAAAAAAACAAAAATCCCGTATAGGTACATTTAAGAAAAACGTAATTTTAATAGGATTGGTGATATTCTCTTTCACATAGGCTGGAACTATATGTGCTGGCTTTTCGCCCACGCCTTAAATAGTTTATTTTATTTTTGTTCTGTCATAATAAATAATTTATAATAAATATAAATCTGAGTATAAATTTTAAATAGTGACTGACACTAGTAGGTAGAACATTTAATTTAAAAGTTTAATTTAAAACAATTGTTCAAATTAGTCAAGTGGATGCAGTTGGGAAAACCGGAGAAAAATCGCTGTATTTTAAATATGATTAAGATAGGTATAAATGTATTTATTAACTATTATGTAAAAAATGCCATTATTGGATACGCATCGAAGATCTGAATTCCGAAGCAATAAAATTTCCTCGAAAATTTTACTCTTGGTGATATTGCATCAGAATTCGCACGTATTCTAAATGTGTTAATAATAGTGGCTTTAGTTCCGCTGCGATTTAAATTTAGTTAAGACCGAGGATAAATCGATGAAATTCTAGATTTTGTTATTATATTAAAATATGTCAAACATGATCGTTTAAAAGCAACATTCAGGCGAACAACTGTTACCTTGACTTTTACTTTTAAATTTCTAGATGAATGTGAGCGTGTAGTTTGTCATAATTAAGTAGATCCGTGTCTAGCATGTAAGCCAGGCGAAACATGTTGATTGGAAATTTATTCGCATCCCAGCCGAGAAAGGTTGCCGGTGACAATTTTAGTATCTTAATGTGCAAGGCGAACGGCGGGGTCAATGACTTGGGTATTAATTGCGGTTTAAGACGCGTTAACTACCAGGTAGTGGGCACGTTTACACCGAACGCTAATATGCGCAGAATAAAGCCACCAGGTTCAGCGGAGAGAGCTAGATTTAAGATTTTGTATCTGATTTGTTATTGATTGGGCACAGTATATTCGTTTAAATATAGAATATACATACAAAATACTTTTTTTTTATTGGAGCTTTTATTTAAATTGTCCCTTCCTTACCCGGAACTTGCCTCGCAACGAATTCTATTCACAGATATCACAATTTATATGATTAAATATGTAGTTATTAAGTTATTTGGTATTACCTTTATACATATACAGGACTGATAGTAAAAACAACGTAAAAAATTAAATAATGCAACCGAGGATGGATTCCAAGTAGCACAATTTAGGCAGGTAGCTTTTTTATCTAAAATTAGGCCATAAAATGGATTTGATGCCCTACTTAAAGATATGTTTTGCCTAGAGTTTAATTGGTACTATAGCGTTTATTTTATAGCTATTATATTGGTTTTGATATTAGACCAAGAAGTAACTTTTACAACGTCAAAAAATAGCAAGTTATAATTAAGTCATAATTCACGCTCATTAGGTAGTTTCTACTAGCCACAAATATGACCGATATATTGCTGGTCTCTCTTTGGCCTCTATCTACAGTTAGAGAATAGTTGTATTGCGACTTGTACTTAAGCAATAATTAAACCACCATGTTAGTTAAATTTTGGTCGGAAATGCACCTTCATAGCGATTAATTTATTTACCTCGATTTATCCTCGGATTTACCTCGGATTTACCCCTCGATTTACCCATAGTTCAAATGTCTCTGAAATACCTGTACATTGTTTGGCTTTTTATTTATTATTTTTATAATTTAAGAGAGAGAATTTAAGGTAAATAAATCTATAAAATTACAAAAAATGCCATTATTTTACTTTTCTTCAGTTAAGTGCGAGGTTAAGTGTATACCGAGGTATATTCCTCGGTATATTCTAAATACAGTAAATGTATATTCCGTAGATGCAGATAAAGAGAACTGCTTATTCAGATCAGGTTATTTGGCAAACGCTACATCAATAAAAATAACTAAACAAAAAAAATTAGATTGACTGGTTGACAGATATAGTTCTGTTTTTCAAGGTTTGGCTAAGCATTAGTTTAGCCACATCTTTGACTGATTGTTGCATCTCTTGAGTTATTACCATTAATAATATGGTAACACGTACTAACCTATTAACACTCCCACAAGTTTATAGTGAAAAACTAGTATATAAGTATTAGCAAACCACTTTATCAGAAATAGGACATTTTCTTATAACGACAGGCCAGTCTGTGAGTTTGTAGACTGAATAGTCCTCGGATTAGTCATTCCATGCTACTAAGATCAAGACTAAGATAACACGTAGTAGCAGCAGTTGTAAGTTGAGGAATCGAAACCGTGCGGATGGTCTAAACAGCCTTTGTCGCCGTTTCCTGCACCCACTCTTACCTTGGACCACTTTCTACCCTCGGTTCGACTTCTTATGAAGGCTTTTAACATCCCTATCAAGAGCCTTTAACTCCCCTTCTAGGTAGTGATCGTGAGGGAAGTGTTCTTGACAATGACCTGCCATGATTTTCCTAAAATGTATCGACCAATCAGCTAAATCTAGTTCCTACTTAACTTGATTGAGAAGGTATGTGAGCGATATCTGCTATATCCCAACCAAAGGCCATACATTACTAATAGATCTGCACCGAGATCCGGACTGAAACCGAAGGTTACCTTCCCAGAAATTCGTCTGCTTGAGGGCACTTCGGGAGCACCTATTAGTCTCTTAAACTAGAAATTTCCATTTGATATTGATATCTAGGTGTATCCCCGGACGCTAAGTTAACTTAGATCTTGATTTAGAAAGGACACCAAAAAAAACGTAAATATTATACGAACAGAGCGGAGTCGGAGCAAGATTTTGGGGGTCGTGTGCAAAATAGTTTTTTAGAAAAAAGTACTACTACTTTCAGTATAAATAAATAAAAGGTTTTCCCTTTTATACTTCGATGACAATTAACTACCATAAACGGATGCTTAACAAAAAAAGCATCCATGATTCGGTATATCGCGTGAAACGTGGGGCTTTATGTTTTAGTTCTTTTGTCCCTCGCACCGGCCCTGTGGAAGAACGTTGCCACAAAACCATAGAAGAGTGGGGAATGACGTACTCATTCGCATAATAGATGGACATGAGACCTCTATAGAAGGCATGCAGCGGAGTTTATTCCAGGAATTTGGATACTTGCCCTCAGAGATTATCCGTAGTTACCTCGGTACTTACACAGCGGACAAAATAAGGCCAAACTTATGAGAATCTGCACACACAGGAGACGAGCGTTCCTAGTCCTGACTCTTCATAAAACAGTAATAGGGGAAATGTCATAAAGCACCGGTGCATGGCTCCAAAATAAATACAATTTCTACTTGTTTGAGTTAACGGACATTCGCACTACAAAGATTGGTTTTCAAGTAAGTACCCATTTAATGTAGACCATTGTTGCACAACCCCAGACCCGCGGGCGATAACGTGGCCCTCGAACGAATTATAAATGGCCCGCGTGAGCAAGTTTCTAAATTCCCGTTAAGTTGAAAAAGTGTCGCGCGTCGCGGAAACAACAATATTATTAGACACACACCAATAGCACATTAAATCTAGTCTAGCGTTGTGAACAATGAGTAATGAGTCTAGCCAAGAAAAACTCAAAACACAATCTGTATAGTTCGCCGAATTTCTCAAGTCGGGTCTCAGCCACACGTGGCCACCACACGGGTTGACAGCTTTGACACCCTAGATCAAAATTATCAAATCAGTAAATCTACGCAAGTTTAAAACTAACATTTCTTATTTTCGAACGAAATTCAAACATTGAAGAATTGTATTTCAGTCGAACTAATAACATCGGACATCAAAAGCAGCCATTGATGTTGACATCGATGTTTTACCAGCTTTGACATCGACAGCCAAACATCGGATATTGGCAACAAAAACATCGATGGTCATCGCCCAGCAGTGTTCCGCTCGCAAGGGGGCAGTCGCATCGTGCTTAGAGAATCGATCTGAGCGAGTTCGATCACGTACTTATTTATTTACAGTTACAACTTGATATAAGTTTTCACATTTCGTGTTCAGGAAGTATACTAAAAATGGTGTTTGTTATAGTATGACGCAGAGCAAACCCAGTAAGTATGTAAGTAAATCGGCATTTTCCTTCCATGTGTTTCAGGACGAATGAGAAAAGAGATATTGTTTAACTAAAAGTAAGGCGCGGAAACTCGTATGTTTACTTCGCTCTACTACAGTAGCTGTGTAGCAAAAAAATACAATTTAAAAAGGCCTCGAGAAAGGCATTGTAAGCAAAATCATGATTTTGTTGGTAGTGCCATCAGAGAAGATTTTTTAACGGAGAAGATACGGGAACTATTCAGCCAATAGAATATTTTCGTTGAAAGGAATGACGCTCTTGAATCTATGATCAAAACATCTTACGAGATTTCATGGCTTTTAGCAAAAAAGAATAAGCCTTTTTCTGATGGTGAAATTGTTCAAAAGGCTTTGACAATCTTTGTACAAAATTGTGATGATCAAAATATCACAGCGAATTCCGGCAGCCTTTCACTTTGACGAAACACTATTACGAGACAGTTGGCTATTTTTGTGCGTTGCACTGATGAACAGCTGGAAACTACAACCCAAGGAAAAGACATTTTTACGAAAATTAAGGAATGCCTTGAAAAAAAAAAGGGTTCAGCATAGGACAAAATGATAAATGATCGAATATTTTCGTACCATTTTATCATCCACCAGGAAGCGTTGTGTGCAAAGGACATGAAGTTGGATGATATTATATGGACCCGGTAATACGCTGCATAAATTACATACGTGCGAAAGCTCTTCACAGACGCCAGTTTAGGGTTTATTTGAAGAAGAAATCAGCGAGCGAATATGCAGGGGTTACAACTGTACTGCGCTGTGCGATGGCTTTCAAGGGGCATCATGTTGAAACATTTCTTCAACTTAAGACAGCAGGTGTTTTTAAATCTCAAATTAATTCTTAAATCTTAATGTTTTTAATTAATTTAGCCAACGAGAATATTGACCTTTTTCCCATACTCAAAGATATTTGTATTAACTACGAATATAAAATTGCATGCTTATTAGTCGTTTGCAGCAAATTCCAGGACTGTGAAAGTATAAAACGAAATTTAGAAATGTTTGTGAATTCTTCACAAGTTGACTGAAATAATCAGTTATCCTGCCGATATTCAGTTGAAACCTCGGTTGAAATTCACTGCAAAATCATTCTGCACTTGCCAGTCGCAAGTTTCTTCAGAAGAATTGGGAGATTTCTAGAAATTGGGGCCAAAAGAAGACTTTTTTGCAATAACTGACATGGCCTTCCAGTTTTTAAGTAGTTTCCTGGGTAATTTTGGATCAACATATGTTTGTGAAAAAATCTTAATTATGTAAAAAATAAATACCACACATCTCTAACTGAACAACATATTTCTCACCTGTTGCTGCTATCAACATCTGATCTGACGCCTAACCGAGCGCCGAGCCGAGCGCCTGACATAGGAAAATTATTAGGGCAGAAATCACATTGATTGTAGGTACCAATTACTTAGGTTTTGATTTTTGCTCGGATTTTTGTTACACACAATTTTGTTTCTTTATTTTGCGGAAGATGCTATTGACCTCGCTATTTATTTTATTCCCGATTTTATTATTTTAATAAACGACAATTAAATTTCAGAATGTTGCATTTCTTTAGTTGCACAAGACTTTAAAGCTCACTGGTATTAAAAGTACCAAAAAATGGAAACCGTCAATGGTCAATGGCCCGCCAGTTATTTTTTAAACGTCAATTTGTCCCGACTGTTGAAAAGGTTGGACAACCTTGATTTAGACCGTCTGTAGATATGCACCAATAAAACCTGGAATAAAAGCAAGACGTTAAAAACCACACGAATGCACATGAAGGGAGAAAATACTGGAGGTAAATTCAAATTTCGAGAAGTGCAAAATAAATTCATGTTCCATCTAATTGTGTAGAATTAGTGTCGGCGTCGGCATTATAGTTAATGCATAAATTAACGGGGATTCGTGTTCCACGCTTTGATGCTCTGGTATATAAAATTTCGCCATTATATAAACACTGCTGAACATGTTCGTTAAGCTAATTAAACATGCTGTTGTAATCGCTGCGAGTGCTCATTTTGATTTGCACTAGCTTGTCTTTGCATTGTTTATTTCTGTCCCATTCTAGATGCTTAACAACTGTTTCGATCGAAAATAATGTTATGTTATTTAGACTTTAATTAAGGCTAAAATAAAGTGTTGCCAAAACTCGAGTTTAAATCTATGAAGTACATAGAGGAAAGTAATTCATATATTTTAAAACTTTCGAAAACTACAATAGGTCTTAGGGTTTACTTTAATAGATAAAAAACATTTATTTAGAAATATATTTTGTTACATTCATTAACCAGGAGCGGCGTTAAAATTATGATTAAATTCACGTCTATTATGTTACGTTAACTACTCGGTTAACTATTACCTAGTGGCGTGCATACAATATAGGAAAAAAGCATTGCCTACCCTATGAAAATGGTTAGGTAATCTATTTTTCTTTTGTCAGAATTCTCTTTATTTTTTAAAAAACTATTATGGCCTTTTTTCCATAAATTTTATACTAAAAGCACCACCTATTATCAAAAATTTAAAAAAAGTGCGAAAGCATCTAAAGTTATTCCGCCACAAAAGCATCACATAAGAGCCGATAGGCAAGCAAATGGAGCAGTGCTTTTTTGTACGAGTGCGACAAATATGTCGTAATATTGGTTATAATCGGCATGCTGCCGAGTCACAATATGGGATATTATAGCAATAATTGACCAGTTTACTCTTTCTTTCTTGTCCTGTTATGTGTTTAAGTAAATTATAAAAATGTCCTGAAAAAGTTTTAGTTGACAAACTGAAACATTAATTTAATTGTTTAAATTTTTCGTTCTAATATCCTAAACTTGGTTCATACGAAACCCTAAAATGTTGTGAAGATAAAAAAATTATTAAAGTTTGCAAAATTAATAACAATACAATTACAGTCAGTAGTAACTTGACTGTGGAATGATCGTTTTCTTGTCTAACAATAAGTCGCACTTCTTACGAAATACATGTTTAAAGAATTTAACTATTAGTGTTACATGACAAAATAGCTGCATTATTAAACCTTTTAACTTTTGAGAGTGGTTTTATGTCACTATAAATTAAGTTTAAATTGTTTATGGACTGACTGCAAGACAGAAGCAAAGTCTACAGAATTAAATATTTTATTTATATTTACTTCTGTAAACTTTAGCAGAAGCACTTTTAAGGGGTAAGTAATTTTAAGAACATAGTAGTTTGTTATTGCCTACCTGTTTCAAAAGGTACTGCACGCCACTGATAGCCAGTGTGGCCATATTTCTTGGTTTTAGATTAAACCTCAGATTAAACTTGCGATAACTATTTAACTAAACATAGATAAAGTATATATTTTTCAAATCAGAAAAAAATAATCTTTTAAATGGACTAAAAATAGATATGGTATTCCAAAATTTTTTAAAATGTAATAACTTTTGTTTTGTCATTGGTACATGTAAAAAGTACTTAAGTACATTGATTTTAGAAGTTAAAAGTGCTCTGCTATAATTTTGGACTTGGATAATATACACGTCATACATATAGATCGTTTTGTTTTATTACTTTTGCACATGTACACAGCCCTTTAAGTTTTCATTATTATAAACGATCATTTTTGAGAACATCAGGGGAATTTTATTTTGCCATAACACCTTGTTTCCAGCCATTCCAGGCAAATTTCAGATTTTAGGGGGCAGATCACTAGTAAATCTGTGTACGCTCAAGTTAAAATCCAAAAAAAATCGTTGGGATAAATCTTTCAAATCCATATAAATCCTAAAAAATCTGCGACCCCTCTTTAAATCCGTATACAAACTAAAATTTTCGAGTATAAACCGCACCAAACATGAACTGATCTTCGACGGGAATGTCGAATTTGATGAATAGCCCTTAAATTTTCAGTCGTTCAAGTAAGCACATTTTTGCTATTTAATGAAACTGCCGTCGAGAATACAAATTCATCAGTGTAGATAAATAGCTGGTTATCCGCTTGTAAGCGCTGCATTCCTAAACAATATTATTATTTAATTCTTTCGTTTTCCTTAAAAATTATGTTTTGGGTAAAAATCGAGGTAAATATTATGTTTCTTTAAAGTGGAGTGAATTTTATCTTTTGCCTAACATTTGGAATCGACGATTCGGGATTTTCTAAAAATATTAATTACGATAATAAAAAATGTTGGAGCAGAAGTAGTATTAGATATAAGTGACCTACGTTGAAAGTATAAAATTATACTCAGTTCGTCATTCTCATCTCATCAATTTCATTTTAAATGCTCATCCAGAGGCTCATTCTATTTGAGACATGATCATATACTCTTTTAAATGTGTTCTTACTGGGTATGGCCCTTTTGTCACCATATATTCGCTTGTATTTTCTTTGCGCTTTAGTTTCATTATACCCAGCTAGCACTAAATAGCTACAATTGTTTCCACTACTACTCTTTAAGAGTTTTTACGTATTTATTACTAATAATCCTACTATATATCAACAAACACTTTGGGTTACACTTTTTTAAGTATTATATATGTATTTGTTACTGCGAATAATACCTTATAGCAATTTTTCATGTAAAGTAGTTATATAATAACTACTGCCAAGCAACTACTTAAGGATTGACTCCAAGGTCGTCTTTTCTTTTCCGTGACATAATAGTAATTATTCAAAGTTACTATTTCTGATCTGTTTACTAAATTACAACTTTTAAGTATGAGTAAAACGTATTACTATAAAGTAAAACGAGTCGTTGCCGAGTAGAAAAAGTTATCGTCTACTGCTACTTTAAACTGGCTATTACTAGTCGTTATTCTTCTGTTGCAACTTAGAAGTAAGAATTACAGTAATTATTTACTACAAGTAAACTACTACCTCTTGTACTTGAGGTTCCGGAGATAGGGGGCGCTGGTACAAGATTCGATCGGAGATTTTTGCAAGGAGTATAAAGTAACCAATTTTTGATTGGTTCGGCCCTATTGCTGCAAAATCGCTTTGTTTACTTTTCGCCTACGTGGGTGTCTTATGAGGTTTGTTGTTTTAGTGTCTCATTTTATTGGTTTTTGTGATTATTAAAATGAATATGGAATCAAACAAGAAGTTCTCAATCATTGGCCATATAGAGAAATGTATTTAAGCCTGGTTCACCTGTTTTTTGCTTGTATTTATAAAGTGTTTGTGATGAATGTGTAAATGACTATGACCGTAAATAATTTAAGTTTAAGTTTACTCCAAGAAAAGTTATTAAATTGTACATTATTATATTTTGGTTTTATTTTGTTGTAAAAGACAATATTGTGTATGTTTTACTTCATTCAGCACCTCAATTTGAGGTAGAAGCTCTCTAAGATTAGCATAAAAGGAACTTTATTTTTTACTTCTTCAGTACCTATTACATTACTAAATTTTCTTGGCAGACAACTCTCATTAATCGCGAGCACAAACCTTGTTATTTGTTAAAAATCTAAATGAAAAAGTAAGTTCGTACTAGATAGTTCAAATAGATTATTAAGTAAAACATTAACATAATCCTACATTTACAACTGACGCCGACAGAGGTTGTCAATATAAAAGTAGATTAATTTAACCATATTTTGCGAAAAAA
This sequence comes from Kuschelorhynchus macadamiae, assembly GCA_030620095.1. Classification (NCBI taxonomy): domain Eukaryota; kingdom Metazoa; phylum Arthropoda; class Insecta; order Coleoptera; family Curculionidae; genus Kuschelorhynchus; species Kuschelorhynchus macadamiae. The sequence continues at coordinate 784,134 of JAUTXW010004611.1, forward strand.
TTAACGATAATATGGGTGCTCCTATTTAAACCTTTAGAAATTTTGCATCAATTTGGCGGGTGGGCTTCTATTGTCGCCACTGTTGTTCTTGTCCTTATAAATTCCTTGTAATTCGGTCTACAGCTATTAATTTGTTGTGTATGTGTTGTGTTATCGTCTACGAGTAACAAGTTAAAATGGTTCACAATGGCTTCACATATCATAAGGAAAAAAAGTAGCTTTCGTCACTCAGTCACATTTTATAGAAAATCATAAATGCAATCATAAAACAACCTAAAGAGGTATTTTAAGAAAACAAAAAATAAAAACGAAACAAAGGGTTATGATTATGTTAGATGGCAGAATTATAGTAGTGACTCAAGTACGGCAACTCTCCGCATGTTACGACACAACCCATTAAATTTTAAAGAACCGGTGGAATGTTCGCAAATCGTAACCGCTTGGTAATAATATACAGGGTTATTCACGCAACCGTTCATTAAAAATTTCAAATTTTGGGATTAAGGTAAGGTCAAGGGGTACTTCTTTTTTGAAATATTTTCAACTTCCTGTCACTTTCGGTTTAACCGGAAGTTGGTATCAACTTGCTTATTTTAAATGGAACACCCTGTATTTTAGGATATTTTTGGATTCTACGGAGAATTTTAATGCTATTTTATGTAGCATGTCCTATACCTTTTAAAATCTCATATTTTTGTAAGTTTTGAACATATAATCTTCATATTTTGCAGACGATCGTGATCCAACATGACAGATGATTAGTATGCGTTATTTATCGAAAGCTGTCAGTGATAAACTAAATCTTCTAAATCGAAATGGAAGAATACTCAAACGCTGATATTCTATACGTATTCTATACGCTCTACACCATATTCCCAATTTGAGTGTTTGTTGTCGCCATAACTGTTTTGCTTGTATTAAAACGAACCATACATATTTTTAAAACGGATTAAATAAAGACAGAAATAAGGAAGTGACGAATAGGGTAAATTATTATTATTCGGCTACTAAAATGGAACTACACAATTCCGTACTATCTACGCCATACTCAAAGTCACAGTTACATGTTATTCGCGAAATAGTTACCCTAAAATTGTTCCCCATTTTGGTACTGACTACGTAGTATCAGCTTAAACAGAACGTGGCGACACCAAGTTCCGGTTACTTCAATGAAAATACTTGTGATAACAATGACGTATTCATGACTAAAAGTGCTACTTGGGTATTTATTTTTAAAGAATATCTCATAGATATCTCATTTCTCAATAATGAATAGGACATTTTGGAAAATTAAATCAGATGCAAAAACGAACGCCAGAATAGGTATATGAGAATAACGTGACAAAATTGTCAAATATGAAAAATCGAGTAAAAAATGTTTGACAACTCCATGGCCAATGGATATTCTATGAGAATGTAACACCTACTTAATTATTGTTTTGGCATATTTTAAATAACATATTTGAACATTAATGTTTCGAAACCGGATAATAATAGAAATAATGCGTTACAAAATAAGCTTAGAGTTTTATTTAGATTCAAAATATTTATCAAAAAAGTATATTATGGTACCTATTATATTAAAAAAGAACTTTATCTTTAGAAATAATAAACTTAAGAGGTATGCGTTGATTGGTACTATATGTTCCAGATTTGGTACTTCGTTTGGTAAAGTAGGCGCCATCGATATATCGCCCAAAAAACTGGAGTCCTGAATTTGCTTTTCAAATTAATTGTTATATGGATCAATATTGCCTAAAAGTAGGTCTCTATTGTGAAAAAGCCATTTTGTGTTGTTAAATTATGAAAAAGAGCCAAATAACAGGAATATTCCTTCCGATAATCTTTGCCGTAACGCCATTTGAGCTCGGACTAAGAAAACTTCGTTCCGTCGCGCCCGGGCCGTCTCTTGATCTCTCCGCCGACTTGCGCTCGTGTATATCGGGGATGTATTAAGGAAATTTCCTTCATAACTGTTTGGCTTTAGTTGTTTGTATTTGCATGTGTATTATTGATCGTAAATAGTGTAGTTTGAATTTGTGTTTTATAATTATAACATTTTGTTCATGTTAAACGATTGCCTGTATATTAATGGTAGTAACGGTAGTGATAATAATTGTGCAATGTTTCGGCCTTGGGAGGATTCAACTTCGCCTAAATACAATGTTTCGTCGGTGGGAGTGCCCAAGCTGCAGTAACTCAGTTGAACTATTGGACATTCAGAAAAATATTTATGAGAAAATACCGACTCTGACTCTAATGACGAAAACACATTAAATGGAAGAAAAAGGTATCACCTTAACGAACAAGTAAAGCAGATTTGTCTAAAAAAATATCGGCGAGGGGAGTACGATTAAAAAAAAACAGCGACATTAACTATAATTCCCTATACGACAATGCGCGATATTGTCAGTAAAGGTATTAGACAAAGAAAGAGAAGGTTTGATGCTGGAAAACAGAAAGAACTGACTTGGTCGACTGCAAAACGTGTGGAAAGTCTGGTTTATAATAAACATAAAAATAATGAAATTCTGACTATTGGCGCAATATACAAAGGGTTTGTTGTAATGTGTAGACCTTGTCCAAAAACAACATTGGCTTGAGAAATTAGGGTTCAAATATAAGATTGTTAATAAACGAGTGGCCATAATGGAAAGCCGTAGAATCGCTCAATGGCGATATAGATATTTAGAGAATATAAGAGAATTTAGAGGCGAGAATCGACCACTTTACTACTTATATGAGACTTGGTATGATACCCACGACACGGTAAAAAAAGGTTGGGTCGATGATTTAGTCAGGTGTCAGCTAAAAGTTGTACCTCCCAGTAAAGGGTCTAGAATGGTAATTCTCCATTATGGATCTACTGATGGATGAGTAGCAAATGTGTTAAAGCTATGTGGAAAAAACTGGATGAATGTAACGCTGATTACCATAAAAACATGAACTCGTAAGATATTTGAAGAATGGTTTGAGCATACATTAATTCCTAATTTGAAACCTAATAGCGTTATTATAACGGATAATGCGAGTTATTGATTCGCATTGTGATGACTCACAGGTAAAAAGGGAGGAAGTTATTTATTTATTTCTTATCTACCTAACAAGAGAGCAATTTTACAATAGCAAATGTATTCACACGAAATGATTTGGAAACAGTAATTTAAAATGCCTATTTTCTATCCGCAATTTTTTCGCAAAACATTTTTCGAGTTCTATCCTGCAACCCAAAAACTTGGCTTTATATCGAGGTATTGCGCTTAGCTTTGTTCTCTGCCTACGGTTTTTTTGAGGAGCGATATATCGATGGCGTCTACTTTACCGAGTTTGGTACCGTCAGTAAGCACCATCAGATAGGTTTTGAAAAATTAAGACAGGAAAGTGAAATTAATTTTTATCAGTCTTTAACCGTTTTGCCACTGTAATTAGCTAAACTTGGTAAAAAACCGATTTTTAATTATTTCTAGCTCGAAAACTCTCTCCGAAACAGTTGAACTTATAGGTATAGGGTATATTATATGAAATCTGCTCAGAATTTTACGTTGAATAGAAATATAGAATAATATACAAGGTCTTTCATTTAAAAACCTATAGGTTTGATGTGGCAGGTTTCTGAAACACCCTGTATTATACTTTCCTTACGGATTAAAAATTCAGAACGATTGTTAAAAAAAATTAGCTCTCTATCTTTAAAAATCACCAAGGTAAGAGTGGTATCCACTTATAAAAAGTAACCGTATACTCGGTGTAACCACAAACACCATATCACGAACATATCATCAGTCAAAAAATTAAATAGGTACTGCTAAAAATACTCAATGTAACGTGGTGTTACAGACGGGACAGAAAAATTTAATTCATCTGTATTGGCCGTTTTATCGTTCCTAATGAGTGAACCCCAACATTGTTTAAAATCCATATCTTTTGCAAAATCGCGTAAAACTGGTCTTGCTCACGTCCAAGAATAAAACTAATTTACACTTTAGTCTTGAACAGTTCCCATTACCTGTCATTATGAAATATTTCCCAAGAAAAATATCTGAAATCAATTAAGTTTTTGCCGGAGCGTTTAAAATATTTAAAATAGTGTTTAACACTCCGGTCTACCTGCATTCGTATGTCGAGGTCGACCGCCAAAGGAGTTGCCATCGCAATAAATATCTACCATGGCAACCATAATTTCCGAGAAAGATACCCGGTGGCTGCATATAATGGTCATTTTTTACTCGTTCTGGGAATACGGTCAGCTTGTTTGTTTTTTTTTTGTGCAATATATTTTACACATTTTCGGATCATGTGGAATCCTCTTAGCTTTCAATTTGAATAAGTGGTTCTAATGATACCGTTAATGTTAACTGGTGTATGCTGATATCGGAATTAATAAATACTGAAAAGTAGTTAAGGATTAAGAATGCGTTCTCGTTAACTGAAATATTTATGCGATATTTATATAAATGTTTTAGATACAGAAAAGATTAGCCTATCATATTTTAGACATTTAATGGTTATTTAAATACATGTTCCCAGACATATACGAATAGAAAAATTTTTGGTTTGCGGATGCGCTAATTTCCTATTCAGAACATCTTTAACGTGTCCTGAAGTTTTATATGGTCCTAGAGATCGCAAATTGATTGTGTAATAAATTCTCTTAAAATAATTGGCCAGGAGCGAGGTTAGGTTAAGTTAGGTTAACCCAGAAGTGTAAAGCCAGTGTTTAAAAGGAAAACTGAGGTAAATGATAACTGTTTTATACAATCAGGAACATTAAGAACAAGAAAAAATCCTCGAAAAAATCAGTGAATTGGCTTTACAGGGAACATCCCGCATTATGAATCTTTACTTCGATCCTTGATTTTATCAGGGGTAGTGAAGTATGACCTTGTTTAGTAATATGTACAGGGTCTTCCATTGAGGAGGAAAAACGGTATTTTTTTCCTTCCCCCGTATTTCTCAAGAAATTCAAAATCGATGTATTTTAGCTTGGAGAATTCGAAAATCATAACAAAAACCAATTGAATGAGAAATAAAAGACTTACGCCAAGGCTGTTGCGTTTTTTTAAACAGAACACCCTATGTTTTACATTTTTAGATTCTATGGTCAATTCTAAGTGTTTTTTAATAATGGTACTATATGTCTGCCTTCAACTGTTTTTTATTTACTGATTTTTACTTGAAAATTTACATTTTTGCTTCTTTGAACCGTCATAGCCGAGGTCATAGCACCTGAACGGTTGGACCTAGGGCAAAATAACTTTCACATTCCTGTCTTCGTTTTTGATAAGCTATCTTATAATGCCAGTCAAACAAAAAAACGGAAATTATTTTGCTACCTATTATGATCACCTGCATCAACTGCATTTCATATGAATATATTCAATTAAATAGGTAACAAAATAATTTCCGTTTTTTTTTGTTTGAAAGGCATCAAAAGATATTTTATCAAAAACTAAGATAGAAATGTGAAAGTTATTTAGGTCTAGGTCCAACCCTTCGGGTGCTATGACGGCTCAAAGAAGCAAACATATAAATTTTCAAATATCAATAAATCAAAAACAGTTGAAGATAGACATATAGTACCCTTATTAAAAAACACTTAGAACTGACCATAGAATCCAAACATGTAATAATATATAGGGTATTCCGTTTAAAAAATGCAACATCTTTGGCGTAAGTCTTTTGATTCTCATTCAATTGTTTTTTTGTTACGATTTTCGAATTCTCCGATCTAAAATACCTACATCGATTGGTTATTTTGAATTTCTTGAGAAATACGAGGGAAAAAAAGATAAAAGGAAGGGCTGGTTAGGAAGGTAGTTCCGATTAAATTACTGCTCAAGATTTGCTAAAAAATAAACGAAACACAAATAGAAAGAAAACAAATGATAGTCGACTTTGTTATTTTAAATGAAACATCCTATATAATATTGTTTCGTTGAATGGATCTTTTCTTGCTGGTAAATTTTGTTATATACGTATAAAATACAGGAAAATAATACTGTTATTTATTAAGAGTTTTTAGTGAATTTATTAATGGCTATAAAGGCTGATGATACTGATGTTTGAATATTTTATCCTTGATTTTACCAAGCCCCAATTTTATTTAGCCATATTGAATTCACACCAAAATCTTACCAGCTCATCCCTATATCGCCTAATTTTTGTACAACGTATGAAGTTAATTGTATGAGTAGCTGCGTTAATAGTGCTTTTTTTATTTCTCGGTCGTCCATACTACACTCATACCAAAATTATAAACATTTTAGGCCGCAAATATTTTTCGCTATATTGGATTATCGTCTGTTGATTCCCCGGTTGATCCCTATATCACATTTTGATTTTCCTGCAATATTTGAGGTCAATTAGATTAGTAGTTTTTTATACCTAATTTTTAACATTTTTATAAGCCGCCATATTGAATTTGTACTGAAATCTTACCGGTTATTTCTTTTAGACCATAATAATAATCATTTTTTAAACAATTGATTAGATATTATATTCGCACCAAAATTTTACCCGTTCATCTCTATATAACCGCTTGATTTATATAAATAAATAAACTATTTTTTAGAAAATTGATATTTCCGATTTTTCAAACAGTTTCTGCAGCGATTTTCTTCCACCATACTGGATTTTCTCAAAATGTTCCCCATACAATATTCGATTGACCAACAGAAACGGGAACACGGATTTTTTTGGAACCTAGGGAACGTAAAACGTGAAAATCTGGAAAAAAAACGGGAGGGTGATTTTTTTCATATTACCATACTACGTGGGAAGTGAAAAATAGTACCTAGTTGTTTGAATAAATACTGCATTACGCGACAGGAAATGGCAAAGAACTTTCGTTTTCTTGATAACGTGATAATCAAGATACAATAATGTGTAAAAAAAAATCTTCTGTCGACTGTCATTGAACAATCAAATATTTCTCTGAGAACCTGTCTGCGAGTGCATAAAATTATGTTCGAAATTATATCATGCCACACAATTCTCTATAATTATGACTTAAATTTATTCCTTTATGAATTAATTCCTTTAAGCTGTCATTATAAAGCACTTTACGAATTTATCTTGATTACTTATCTCATCTTAGGGGCATTGTTTGTTCCTTGTCGGCAAATCTTGTACTCATTTACACATTTTTTATAACAGTTGTTGTGATTTGGCGAAAACAAAGTTAGCTTAGGTTTTTGTGGAAGCCCTTTGGGCTGTTTCTTTGTACAGGTTAGATTTAGCAATGCAGACAAAATGTATTCCAGTTACGAGTTTCGTTACCGGATTATTGCAAGTAAATAAAAAATTTGGAAAAAATATTGACTTAAATAATAGCATTTCAAAGGCATCAAATTGATGCAGTCATAATAATTCTGATGCCAAAAATAATTAGGAGTCAAAATACTAATCTTTTTTTAGTTTTCCTTCTTTTAAAAGCAGGTCAGGTCTCAAACAAATCTTTAATTTGGTACTGCTTGTAAGATGCATGTGTTTATCGAGGTGTTTATTAAAACGTAAATTTATTAATACATGACTTTCACACTACAATTTAAAAGTGTGTACACATTTGCTCTTATACATAAGTTATTTTAATGTATAAGTAACCTCTCGCTTTCTCTAAGGTATATAGGTCTCAAAAAACATGAATTGAAAATTAATTTTTCAATTTTGAGTTATGCGTTTTTCGATAGATGAGTAGGTGTACTAGTAAATCACTGATCAATAAAATAAATATTTGGCTAGTCCAGACTTACTTTGTAATTATAACGTTGGATTTTATGGGTAAATCAACTTAATTATTTTGAAAAACGGATTTTGCGATATCTTGAGAAATCGGATAAAACCTCGGATAAAACTTTTCACTTGAAACAAAATATTTCTAAGGAAATATTATTCGTAGGTGAACGCCTTTTTCTGTTTTACCTACCTTAAATTTCAAAAACAGCGGATAGATATGAAAAATTTGCGGTTCAATAGATTGGACAGAAAGTCTCGATGTTGTTATTGCCAGAAATGGGTTAATTTCGAGATTAGTTTCAAGCGCGGAATAGTTCGTGGTGACAATTCCGACAAAATGCTTAAACAAAGGATTAAAATACAGGACAATACTTTTTTGTCGTCGTTAGTTTGTGAATGTTTTGAGACAAACTCATTAGTTTTAGCTTATCTACAAACAACTTGTCTAAAGAAACCTAGAAAGAAACCTTGTTTTTTATTTTGTTTTAGTTTTATATTAACTATAAATAATTGTTTCTACATATAAATACAAATAAAATATTATTTTAACATACAGATACAATGTATAAACTGCCGAAAATGATCTGTCTTCTTGCGTAGTGTGAAATATAATTTTCATTTAACCTGTGGACGTCATCAGCGTCGACTTCTCAAAATTGATTGTTGATTTGGCGACGTTTTGGGCATTTCAGTCCCTCAGCTAGGGTTGCCATCCATACTGTTAAAAATAGTATTATACGTTATTTCGCTTTTTAATACTGTTCACTGTTCCATTAAAAATGCAAAATATGTACTGTTTTTATGATCGCTGGTATCCGGAGCCATAAAACCTGCATAAAAAACTGTCAATGTCAAATAGCTCGCCAAAAAAAAAACAAAATAAAAAAGAAATAATTTAAATATTTTGGCAACATTGCATAACCGAAATCTTCCTCTCCTGAGACTTTCATCGAATGCTGATAATTCAGTTTCATTTTTATATGAATCCAGGGCAGGATTTCCAGATGAAGCCTTCGTCTTCACAGATGCATCCAAGGGAGATGACCGAACAGTATTTTTCAAATAGACTTCCAGAATGTTTGTCAATCTGCTCTGCTAAAATGTCTGACTATCTGAATAGATAATTTTAGATTGACCAATGTGGTAATATTTTCAGACAGCCGCAGTGCATTGGACAAAATTAGTAGCAGTTCTAAGCACACCGATGATCACATCGCAAACAAGACAAAAATGGATGAAATAAGAAACGGGGACTTTAGGATATCTTTGGCTTGGGTTCCAAGCCACACGGGAATAGTAGGAAACGAAAAAGCGGATAAATTGGTCAATTTGGGAAGACTTCTCAGAACTATTACGAATATTAAAATGGATTACAGAGAATTTATCCCTTCATAAAAACAATATTTCTTCGAGAAGTGGAAGGAGAGATGCAAACAGATCTGTTTCAGCAAGGAAAGACTCTACGGTTTTTATGTGCAGAATCACAAAAGATCACTACATAGTGCCGACTCATCTCCATGGACTCCTCGATAGACTCGGAATCGTCGATAGCCCATATTCCGAATGTGGAGAGTCGGATTCACTACCTCATATCCTTTTTGAATGTCCCCTACATCTTCAGGCCTACTTTCTCTTATACAGTTCCCTACAACGGGATATAGAAGCTGGTTCAATTAATCCGTCTTGCGTAGCCAATCGCCCAAATCTTGTAGCTTAGAGCATTTGCAATTTCATGAGTATATGTGAATTGAAAGCTTGATAATATATATTTATTTCAGTGAATCCTTTTAGCCTCAGACAATAAGGGTAAGGGCCCTCCCTGACCCACTTTGCCGTGGATCCTTGAGAGTATTTACAAAAAGGGAGCCATCAAGACGTCAGTATAGTCACAGTACCTTAAGGACGTTAAATGGAGCAGTCAGTCAATCAGTCGTCGAGTGACAAACATGATCATAACCTTTTTGTAGTCATTTGTTTTCATCATTTTCGTTCAAAACAATAAAATACTGTTTGTTTTAGTTCTCCGACCTTAAAATAATTAATTTCCCGTACAAAAAATTGGCAACCCTACCCTCAGCCATTATCGTATAGCTTTTTAGAAATTTTCGGTGTTACTTAGGGCAAGTTGTCTATTGGGCACAAAATGTGCGACATAATTAGGATTAATTATTTTATTCCTTGTGTGAACACAGATGGCTCTGAGCAACTTGTAACAGCAAACGAAAAAATCCTCTAGCTAGGGCTAGTTAGAACCGTTTTGGGTTGCTCTAGAGACCACCTTGAGATCATCAAAGGAATACATTAATCGGCGGGTAACCAGTCTGTCTTGCATAATGACATGAAGCTAGATAAGGCTAGGAAATTATTTCGTCATTTGGGTTATTATAAAACGTTAGCATTTTGTTAAACATTGCTTAATGTAAATGTCTGTATTAATGATTTCCTATTCAATATGAAAGGCATGTTTGGAAAACACCAACCTGGTAAACAAATGACGCGACACACTGAATTTTTGACACATGGTATTCCCTCCTCACAGTCTCTTGTTGTTCGATAACTGGTGGCTAATGAAATATTTTGACCCCTATATGATCTTTCGTTTTAGTGTTTAGGTAAGCATTCAACTAATTGCGTTTAGGTACCTAAGCATTCAACTAATTGGAATATAATTTCTCCAATATCAAGCTTATAAGCCATAGTAATCGATACTGTTAACAAAAATGATGTTTCATTATAAATGTTGATTAATTATGAAGTTTTGATTCCAATGCCAACTAACTAAAAGCATATTAAAGGGTTTTCTTTCTCAAAACTTATGGGACATACATAAATATTCAAGAAAAGGCTTCTTTTCTTGTTCTATATTTTTACATAACTTTTTATTTATACTGCAATAGGTATAAAGTTCTGTTTTTATGAGATCCATTAATTTATCATCTTTCTCAGTACTACAATTTGACTGTTGCTATTTTTGGTTATTTTTATTTAGCAATAATAAGATTAAAATAATTAAAATATTATAAATGCTTGGGTGAACTGATTCTACAAAACAGTTTAGAATTAATCATACCAATGTATTCTTGTAAGCTGCTACCTAATCGTTTGGAAAATCTTATAAAAATACTTAACTTCCTGCACTTAATTAACTGTGAAAAACTGCTTGCTTCTGGAACTATGATTTAATATAATGACAACAACCAGAGTCGTTAGCACTATTTATAGATTCACTGTTAGCTTCCGTAGGTCATTAGCATCCAATCACACATTTTTTGATCTCCGAGCCAACATAATAACGGCTTGTTACACAATCATCTGTGTAATTACGATTTGCTGAATTTATTCACTTGTAAATTCACGCTGTCATTGTAATAAAATATTCTGAACGTTTATCTCAATCTGCTAATATTCAAAGCATTAAAATTACCAAATAACTTAACAGATTGCCAGTTAGGCTGAACATAAGTTAGGTCAAAATAGATATAATATTTAATATAAATTTATATTAATGCAATTAATGCAAACTAAAAATCCATATTATAAATTTTGAACATGATGTTTAACTGATAATAGGAAAGGAACTAAAGTACTGAAATATTAAAATGGCTTTACCATAGCAAGAGGGCTGCTTGAAACGGCAAATTTTTAGGGTGGCAATTTTCAGTTTAGTGATAAGACAGGAAAAAAATGGTTTATTGCTATATAATATATGTTTAGAATTGTAAAATATAATGAAAACAGGGCTTAACAATGGGGAAAAAAGGGAACACAATACTGCGAGCAATAATGTATATGTAAAAAAAACTTTCTTTGTACTGTCGACTAACCACTCACTGAATTTGGTGATAAATTTTGGTAATACTACGTATAAAAACTCTAAGATTTCAAAAGGGAATGCAGATACCTCATAATTCAGTCTGGCTTGCTAAGTTAATCATAGGTATGCAGAGAAATATGCTTTATTTTTCTAAAAAATATGTTTGAAAACTTATCATCGATGTAAAAAAAATGATTAATAAATCAGTGTTAAAGCTAATTCCGAGTCGACATCACCTTGGAACAGTTTTAACACGTAAATTTTCCTATTAAAGTAAAAATGAATCAGGAACCATTCAAAGACATTAAACAATTTTTACTTTCCTCGTAGGAGATATGATTTTATATAAACTTTTTTAAAAGCATGTTTTCGACAAGGCAAAATTATTTAACATTATTTACTGTACAATTATGTTGGTGGCATTACAGAGCAAGGGAATGCTGTGTTTTTGTACAACCGAAAGTCATTTTTGTTACTCTTACAGAAAAATTATATTTTTGACATTTTGTTTTAACCAAAGCATAAATATAGCAATTTCTATTGGTCCAATCATAACCAAAACAAAAGCAGTTTCTTCGTTTTCCACATTCCGCTAATTTCTGACGTATATATCCAATACTTATCAAAGCAGTAAAAACAGGATAACGGAAAAAATTTTAGTAGGTATTTTCTTCATAATTTTATTCATGTTTATTGAATTTAGCGTTCACTAATAAGCATACCAAATTTTAAATTTTTGTATATAACTAAAAACTGCAATTCAACATGAAAATTGATTTGTATGTAGTTTTTGTTCAAACCAGTAACCAGTCAAATTTGAATGTGTTATTTTAGTTTTATATTCTCTTACAATGGCGCAAAAAATGATGTAGTAAATAAAATATTAATTAGAATTTCCCGAAGAATTTCCTAATTTAAAAAAAAATCAAAATTATGAGAAAATTTGTTTTGGTTTTAAATATTTATTTTTATAATGAAATATATAGAAAAAGAGCCATTTTCCTCAAAATTAATTAATAATATTTTATCGTATTCTAATTTTTTTTTTAATAAATATAATAATTATAATCTGTTTAAGTTTGAAATAAAAGTTATTTTAATAAAAAGTAAAGTATAATTAAATTATAATTCTTTTCTTTTGAGTATAATCGCTTTTTTTTCTTTACATCTAATTAAAAAAACAGATAATTTAAACAAAAAACAAATTATGTCAAGATTTGTGATTTTTAAATAGGAAATTAAATTAAGGTTTTTAATTTATGAATAGGTTTTAATGCTATTTGAAAATAATAAAAACACGTACGTTAAAAAATAATAAATATTCAATTTGGCCGGTCTCTACAAGCACTACAGACGATTCTATTTTTAAATTAAATTGCAGTTTTTAACCGTAAAGTAGGAAAAACATGATTTCCGATCGTGGCGTCGTGAAATGCAAAAACAAAGAATTTCCGTGAATTTCCTTCCCCTCTGATGCCACCAACGTGTATATTACAAGAGCACCCGTTGGGAAGAGCAATCCCTTTTTCACGAAAATGTCCGGTAGATTGACTCCACTAAAATGTTTGTTGAAATACCTTTTTGCTCGCGAGGATTTTTATGAGTAACTGTCCGACACAATTACTAATGGCTCATTATTCCGTAGTTTGCATGGGCTGCGCCCGATACTCGTAATCCGGAGCTAAGTAGATTACGGTGTTCGCCATGTTTCGACGATTAGTGGGTAGCGGCACGGTTAAGCTCCAAGTTAATCATTTCAACCGCCGCTAAAACTTCCACACAAACTCTGTCTCTGTTCCCTATTTATGACGTCATAATCTGGCAACAGCTGAAAAATAATCGTAAGTAGTGCTGCGACGCGAGCCTTAACTATTAAAACTTACGTAGGTAAGTAATATTAACAATTTATTTTGAACCCAAGATGTAAATGCGTCCCAAAGGATCTTCGCATTAGCGAACAATGCTTTCATTGTTGTAGAAAATTGATTTTTGTTGCTTTTCCTCTAAAGTCCTTAATCAAAATGCTAGTTTCATATGACACGCTGTTGGTGCCCGTAGGGGCAAGTTTTTTTAGTGGAAAAGTGCTCTAAAATGCAGGAGCGTAATTAGACCAGCAATACGGGAAGGGAAAGGCAGAGGCTTAAGTGCTTACAATAAGAAGGCCGGGTATTTTTCTCGGCATTTTTTCTTTTTACAAACTAAAAATAAGTACCCATGCAAAAAAAGGAACAATTCTAAATTTGTAAAAACAAAAATAATTGAAATCTCTTGCGCGCACCGTACACCCTCTATGGTTTGTAAGGGGTGTTCACGATTTAAAATAGTCTATAACTATCGATTGATGTCGATATATTGATAACTATCGATAGGTGTCAATATATCGATATACTGATAATTATCGATAGTTTTTAGTACTTATTGCCTAGTTATTGGTATTTTTAACCGATTTCAAAAAAAAGGAAGTTATTCGATCCTATTTTTTATATGTATGTACATCGATTACTCCGCGATGATTTGACCAATTTTAATGGAATTTTCAGGGAATATTCAGGATGTTATCGGAGTGGTCTCATTTTTAACTATTTTCTCGATGTTATATTGAACAATATATGCATTCAATATTACGTTTAATAAAATATTTAAAAATTCAGCCTGAAAAAACTACTTAATAGGCTGATTTCAAATTGTGTGCCATAACTAATTGTGGTATAGAGAAGAACTAGTAAAACTGTAGTACTAATTCAGGATGACCTAACAAAATGGCGGCCAAATAAAATATTTATAATCGTGAAAAAATCATACATATATCAATATATACAATCATTTACATATTCTCAAGTTTTAGCATCCCTAGATGCCAAACAATATTTCAATATATCAATTCCATCGGTCCGACTGTTAAAATTTTAGTCAAAAACTAAGGATCATATGAGAATTACTTGGTAATATTTTGGTAAAAATCGATTATGCCGGGACAAGATGGCGATCTAGAGAAACGTTAAAAAAATGATTATTAAAAAACTAATTATCCAGTTTCCTCAAATTTTGCACAAAAAACAGTGTTACATAGGAATAAACTGGTAACAAATTGGTGTGAATATAAGATAGGAATACAAAGTGGCAGATTAATAAAATATTTAAATAATCGGCCTGAAGAAACTACTCATTAGATTAATTTCAAAATATATGCGAACATTAAGTGCGAGATAGAGATAAACTGGTAACTCAAGATGGCGCAACAAAATAGCAGCGAAATAATTTCTTTAAAAATCCACGTAACAAAAATCTTAATCAATTGAATGTTATATAGATATAAACTGGTGCGAATTCAACATGATCTAACAAAATGGCGGTGTGTCTTAATGTAAAAAACACTTATAGAAATTAATTTTAAATAGGTAGAAACCTCGGTAGAAATTGGCAAAATATTGGTAGGAATCCAATATGATGGAATAAAATGGCGCCCAATAAAAATGTTTGAAAAGATAGGATATGTGTTATTAAATGACTATGTAGGTGCTGAACTAAATTGGATCACACTTCAGTATTTCTAATAAAAGGAAAGATTCACAACGAGCAAGGTTCCGGGTAAAGGAAATTTTGTACGAAACAACTAAATGGATTTATAAAGTGTGTTATGTGAAATTTTGAAAATTTGTCTAATTTATTTTTATGTCATTATTATTGTTTTTTTATAACTCTATGTTTTAAAAAATATATAAAAAAATAATTATGTCATTTCTTGTGTTCCTCCTGAAAAAGGTTTTATTCCAGGAAATGGAATTTTCTCGAATCTTTAAATATTTTATTAGACCACCATTTTGTTTTGCCATATAGAGATGGCACTAAAATGAATCAGTTTATTGCTTTTAGTCAATTGGATAGGTAGTTTTTTGGTACTGAATTTTTAACTACAATGTTTTCACACTCACTTCACTTCCGAATTTTGTGCCACACTGTTCATTCGATAAGTGAGGCCTCTATTTTGTTCTGCCATATTGGATTTTTACCTCGATTTTTACGAGTGTTACAATAATGCAAAGATCTGATAACATCTTGGAGGGTATTTTTTTTACGGTTAAAATATTTCTCTTTTACTAGGGAACTGAAGATTCGTGTCGTTTTGACACTTTTATGAACTCAATTTTACATTACTAATGGCTTGATTATAAACTCCAAATCCATAAAAATATTTTGTTTAGTCCCTGGAAGAGGCTGACGCTCTATAGCATAATAGCTATTGTTTTTAGCTTATGTTCTTATCCCTTAATACTACCATACAACAAAGCCGGGTACTCAGATAATCTCAAGCCTAAACACTTCTTTTTTTAATTACTTGAACAGAAAACTACAAACAATAATGTAGCAAACAAATATATCGTGCTGAATTTCTGGTTGAGAGCTACCGTCATGCTTACGAAATCCATGTAAACGATATCTTTGCAAAGAAAAATAAGTATCAAATTAGTCACGGGTCCGTGGAGCGTGGAAATACACCTCGCTTCACACTATTGCTGCTACCGATGGTTACGCAGCCGATAAAAATAATAGCGCAACCCTTTTATCGGAAGAGAAAACCAGTACACATCTGTTAATTTATATTCGAGGTTATCGCTTGTTTTCCATGTGTGGCGCGTAAACTTATTTAATGTACTTCGATCACGCAATTGTTACATTAATAAACGAACATAAATAACAGAGAATAAAATAGAATTAATCCCAGATAAACCAAAGTCCAATCAATGCCAAAACATATAGGTAACTTTGTGGACCCTCGAACACGAAATATTCGCGAAATATGATTATTGTGTATTTTGTAAGCCTTTATTTTGCTTCTTAGCTAAGGTTTTGTGTAATTTAATTTTAACTCATTGATACTTGGATTATACGAGTATACTTATTGCAGATGACAGAAAATATTGTATTTTCAATGACAGTACAATATAATTACATTCAAAAAATGTTCAATAATCCTTGAGTTCGCATGTCATTTTTATTACGTTTTATTACGTTATTTCTTTATCAGATTGGGTTCAAACTGAGTACTTTCGGTATTTAGCCAGTCGATAATTTCTTGTTTTCTCCAAGATGAAATTGGTGTCTTCTCTATGCGCCGTGAATGATAGCATGCGTTATCTATAACCACTATCGAATCGGTCGGAAGATATTTTATCGTTTCTCTAAAATTGTCTTGGAAGGCATCCGAATTCATATCCTCATGGTCAGGGTTGGGTAACGACACGTAGAAAATTAATTTTCTTCGTGTATGTAGAAAATTGCGTAGAAAATGTAGAATATATAGAGTTAATTTGCGCGCGCGAACTCTCTATTCTGTAACGGCGAATGGCCGGCGTTAACGCCCTATTCCTTGACAGACGACAAAATACACTGATGTCGCCGGCGTACATTAGTCGTCAATTGACCCATCCTCAGCAACTTCTGGACTTCACAGAAAGTTATTTTAAGAATCACTGTCGTTTTGTTGTTCTGTGTAACTAAAAATTGATTGATTAATCGTTATAATATCAAACAATGGCTGGGCGACCAAAACATGATTTTTGGGCAAAATATGAATTCCAAGAAATAAAAGTAAAAGGAAGAAACGCTTGTTTCTGCAATTACTGTAAGAAAACATTGAAAAATACTGCAAAATAAAAACGTTTTGCACACAGAAATGTTTGCAAGACGCCAATAAAATCAAGGGAAGATATACTTCAAATTTCTTCAGAGGAGTCAAATGTAGATGCAGATAGTGATGGTGCGGATAATATTCCTTTAAGTAAACTTGCAAGGCTTGGAAATAGGACAAATACAATTTCCCCAATCTCAGAAAAGAGAAATAATACATCTTTTGCAACTAACTTTGATTGCAATGATCAACAAACACCTAATACCCAGGGTGAGAGTTCCGCTATTCCTTCTGCACTTGATTCGTTTTTGAACTGGAAATCAACATCATTGGCATCTACCTCTTCTGTGAGCTCTATGCAAAATAAGGTAGATAGATGTTTTATTAGCAGCCCAAGTGATTTTCAGTGGCGCCTAGAGTGAGAAAAATATGGTAGGGAATTTTTTGCGATGCAAATTATAACCGATTTTAAAACAACCAAAAGTGAGGCACTACCTTTTTTGTTAGTTCAGTGTTCACTAGTAGGAAAACTGTTTATAGGGTTACAAAAATTTGAAATCTTAATAAAAAAAAAACTAAAAAGGTGTGTTCGTGTGTTTTACTTAGGCTTGGCATAGAGAGCTAGATACTCAAGTAGATATGTTCATAAGTAAAAAAACCTCGGTATACCTACCTATACACAATAAACTAACAGTTTCAAACCGCCCAGTTCAAAATTCAATAGACAGAATAGTTCGTAGACAGGCAGGGCTCCCATTCTTAAAAACCCGAAAGTAATTAACTTGGAGAATCTAAAATTCTCGCTAAAACTGTTCGTAAAATCAACAGATCAGCATTCCCTGCTAAATTTTTTGGTATGTTTCAATTCACTAAGTGTTATTATTATTATTTTTTATTATTATATGTTATTATTATATTCAGTTAGTTTTATTAGAAACTTTTAGATCCACCTTCCGTTTGCGCGTAGGAAAGGGATGACGGGGTGCCCATTTGCCATCTGCCCTTATGATGATAAAGCAGCCACTATTGATTTTTGTGGTAACTGTGGTTGGCCTTTCTTTGACAATAGTACATTGACTTCTTATAAAACAATATATTATTGTTTTCAGATTACGATATGTGAGTTTATGTTCGGATGTAATATGATCATTTTAAAAAATTTGTTAAACTTTTGCGCCCATCGTATAAGTTGCCCACGAGAAAAACATTAACATCAACTTTGCTTTCAAAGTGCTACGATAATTGTAAAAAATCTATTAAAAATTTTGATCAAGAATCTGTTATGCTTATTGATGGATGGAAAAACTCATCAAGTAACTCAAAAAACGTTGTTTGTCTAATTCACGATGTTGATGGTGACATAGCATTTTTGGAATCATTTAATTTAACAGGTGAGAAAGAAACTGGGGACAAACTGCAAGAAATTGTTGAAAAATGTGTAGTTTTAGCAAAAGAAGTTTATAACACTAATATATATGCGGTCTGTTCGGACAATGCAAGCAATATGAAAAAGATGGGATCTCAAATAAATTTATGGTATACAAATTGTAATAGTCATACAGCGAATTTACTAGCAAAAGAATTAGTATCCGAAAATATTGCTGGGAAAGTCCAGTCCAGTAACTTTAGCTGGTGAAACTCGGTGGTGTTCTTTTAGAGACTCATTTGTAAATTATTTAGAGAACTTGAAGCCAATGCGAACAATAATTGCTGAAGCGCCTACTTTTAAACAAAGCATAACAAAACTAGTATTTGACGAACACCTAAATAAGCAACTTGAAGATAGTGTGACATTGTTTGATCCAGTTTGCAAACTTATTAACAAATTACAATGTACTGAAGCCTCAATCGCGGATGCAGCAGAAGAATGGATGCTATTAAGTCTTCCTGAAGGTTTTGATGGATATACACCATGCCTTAAAAAACGGCAAAAGATGGCTTTGAATTGGTTTTCACTAGCCGCTAATTACTTGCACTCTGTTTACCGAGGCAAAGGCAAATGTTAAATGAACCACAAATTAAAGAAGTTAATGATTTTTTAATAGACAATTTAGACACGGAAGGACTGGATGGTCTTCAAGATTTTAAAAACAATGGAAATATATTTCGAAAACTAAATGAGAAAAGCATTACAAAAGTTCAAAAAACTTTTTGGGAGTTAGCAGATAATCATTATCCTTTTCTATCCAGACTGGCGATTAAGCTAAACACAATTCCGGCATCTTCAGCTCAAGTAAAAAGACTCTTTTCCAATTGGTCGTTTGTTCACTCTCCTATCCGAAACCGGCTCACTGAGGAAAATTCGAAAATGCTAACTTATATTTATTATCATTTGAAGATAAGAGACAGTAATCGATTTGAGGACTATTAGAATATTTTTTTTGGAAGGCTGTAAAAAAAATTTTTGATTTTTATAGTATAAGTTTTGATTTTTTTTGTAATTTTTGCCAAAGAAGCTTTGTAGACGATATAAATGTAATAATTAATAATTATTGTAGGTGGTAGTACTCGTAGTTCTTAGCTTTATTATTACTGTTTAGTTTAGGGGTTATCATTTTTCTCAGTCTTACTTTTAAAAACTATTTCTGATGAAACCTAAAACATGTTATTTCTCTAGCTTTTATGACATTATTATCCATTTTTTTAATAATAAATTACAATAATTATAGATACTGTTAGTAGTTTGTTTCTTAGTTTATTCTAAGAGCCTTTTTTCACCTATTTAAAATAAATATAAACACAAAAATCGGCTTTTAATATACAAAAAAAAATTATACGTTTGAGCATGTAGAAATGTAGAAAATTAGTTGGTGTAAAAAATTAATTTTCTACGTGTAGAAAATATGGTAGAATATTCAAAATTTTCTACCTACCCAACCTTGCTCATGGTAATCTCCCGTCCGGCACGACTGAAAAGTTCGCAAACCCTCTTTTAAAAATCCCTCTTCGCTTCCAATTATTAGCCCCTTCCCTTTTCCCGAAGGGATTTTAATACCCATTGACAGGCCTTCAATGAAAGCTTGGCGGCACTGGTTATATTTTTGTCTTGCCACTTTTTTTATACTATATAATCTTTTTTTCTTCAAGTATTTTCGTCGCCAGCAAATAATTTCATCCACTTCCAGTAAAAGTGCTTTTTCCAGTCCATTCGGAAACATCGTTCAACAATTTCTTTTACACTAAAACTATGCAATCATGTACATTTAACATAATGACTTTTTCATTCACTGATAAAGAGGACATTTATTAGAGAATCTTTTCGTTGGAGTGAATGTCGCTATTTTATTAATATTCTCATAATACTGTTAACAGTATGGCGTAACAGCAAATACTAACATAATTAAGAAATATTTATAATATGTGTTTTATTACCTGTCTCCATTAAGTACTAGCCTATTATGTATGCATTGAGTAATAATTGTAATCTATAGAGTAATAAAACCTCATTAGGTATGCAAAAAGACAGGGCAAAAGGACTGCGATTTAAAAGGATCTTTATTATTATTTCTATAAACAAAGTTTACCTAGCCCTATGGATGACCCCGAAATTCTGCCAAACTGGACGGAATTCCCCTATTTATAACTCTATACATTTCTGAAACAGAACTATAGTTCTGGCTATAGTTAAACTAGACTACATCCTATTCGGTATTTGAAGATAAAACTGTCCGACTGTTCCAAAAGCAGACCAATAATGATTAAGATTCAAAAAACAAAATACGAGGGGAAATTAAATTTGTGTATCAAAAGAAGAATCTGTGATGAACGCTTAAAGAATTTTTAAAATTATATATACAACTTATATCCCAGTAAACCCATACATATATGTTAGAAAGACGTATTACAATCGAATATCCGTTCAAAAATGTGTTGTTCTATTACGTACAATCAACTTTCAAATTACATTTACACGTACAGCTTTAGATCTCGTTCTACACGTTATTAGAAACCGATGAGCCAACATTTTTATATAAATAAAGAAAATACCGAGGAAAACGCCGTTGTTTTTCATTTTAAAATACTTAATTTTTTACATTTGGAAAAACGTCCAACTAAGGTTTTTAGGTAACGTAAATTAAACATTGCAGAAAATTAGAAAATTTAAAATGTTATTTTTCCGCATTTTAACTTCTTAATTTAAAGTTTACTATTGACGTTTAAGTTGCTTTTAAGTTTTTAGTTACTTTTTGTTCAGGTATTACGCAGATACAATATAATCCCATTAGATTAAAGAAACTCGGAAAGAAATCAGTTTTCCTCTCTCAAATCTTAGATAAAGTAATTAATTCTGAACATTTTATAATATAGACTATTTATCAGGCGGTGAAACTTTTATATTGAGAATTATATTTTTGTGTTTTCTCTATGTATAATGCAGGGTTATGGAAAAGTTTCGACAATATAATATAATTTGATTACAATTTTTTACGTTACTCTGTATGTCTCAATCATGATTTATTAGGGCTGCATCACACTTGTAGGTGGTTAATCTGCGTGCAAGATGTTAACGGTTGCTATAATCGCGATGTAGTCCTTATTAACGAGATAAACGAAATATCCTTTGTCATTACTTTTTGGAAGAGCATGTAGTTTGTTTTGCTAATAAAATTGAATTTGAATTTGAATGATAGCTCGTTCCTACTTTTCATGAATTTCATGTAAAATATGATAAAGTTTAAAACAAGTATACGTAGAAACATGTAAAATTTTGGGCGGAATCCAAAATGGTGGAACAAAGACAGTAGGTATATATATTACTAAATGACTATGAACTGAACTAAATTGGATTACACTTCTTTAAACCTAATAAAAGTAAAGATTCATAACCGGGGAAGCTCCGGGTAAAGGAAATTTACCGATTTTTATTTATTGTACTTAATGTGCTTACAGTTGCCAAGCGAAAAGCATGCATTTTATCTTTGTTGTTGTAAACCTTCTTTGCGCTTTACGTACATGTATGTACAATACATACTTATAATCATGTCAAAAGTGCAAAATTCTAGATAGTATTAAACATGGCTACAGAGCAAAAGAAGTACATAGCTCAAAAGACTCGTCAAAAGAACTAAGAAGAAAATTAGCGAATCTGTGGCTCGGTCATTCTACGGATTCGCAAAGAGAAAAGTAATGAAAAAATGTGAAAATCCAGAAGTAGAGCAAGCGTTATACATATGGTTTCTGTAACGAGTTAATAAACATGTCCCCATCTCGCCTGATATTTTGCACACTAAAGCAAAATATTTTTACATAAAACCACTATTAGAAATTATTTTGTGGCTAACTTGGGATGGCTGGACAAATTGACCAACATGGAATCCGATCTTAAGGTGTGGTGAACCAATTCTAGTAATGTAAATGATGTATAGCCAATTCAGCGGAGTGGTTAGTAAAACAGAATTAAGCAGAGCGAAATCACCTAAATTTTGGAGAGTTTTACCTAATCGGACATGGGTACACAACAAGAGAAATCTGCCCCTTGAAGAAAAATATCAAACGACCGTGTCACTTTTATGCCCTGTTGTAATGCTTCAACGAGCTATAAGTTTCCCCTTTTGGTTATAGGGAAAGCTGAAAACCCCAGGGCCTTTAAAAATGTTGAGCTGCCAGTAATATATAAGGCAATCAATAGAGGATGGATGACAAAAACTTTCTTTTTAGAAAGGTTTAAATACCATTTTATTTCAAGTGTAACCAAATATTTAACTGAAGTTAAACTTCTAACTAATGAGAAGCACACAAAAAACACAAGCACAGAAAAATCATTTTCCGGACGTGTTAAGAAGGATATTTTTTATTATTCTTCTCTGACAACGACAATACAAAAACAAAATATAAAAAAGAGACATGAAATAAACTTGGAACATATTTGTTAGTAACAGTTAAAGAATTTTAAAAAATGTAACTAGAGCAAAAATAGAGAAAACTAACCAACTAACTGGTGATAATAATAACAGTCTCAGTTAATAATGTTTTTGGTTGGAATTGTTATTATTAATAGTAATGTACTCGGTAATGTATATCGTACAATTCATATTGCACAGGTTTAGTCCATTTGGCATTTGATTTTGACGAACTGCGGATTTTGAAGCAAATTATTCCCAAATGTTTTGGTATTTTTCTCGGTATTTTTATTCAGCGCACAGAAAAATTCGGAGATCGGAAAACTTTTCCGTGCGCTAGTTTCCGCTTACCGAAGAAGCCCAGTTTACTTTATTCAAAAGGTAGAACTATATCCACTATGGGTCACATTAAATTGCCACCTTATCACCTGACTGTGTATTCAGAGGAGAATAATGTAATAGGTTTGATACTATTAGGCCGAACGCCTGGAACCTCAAAACATAGGCGCCCGGAGGGTGCAAGAAGGGGAGGCTATATAACATGCAGTAGTACAGAACTAATTAAAATTTCTTACTAACAACGTATACCTATTTGCTGCAAATTTGAAATAATGAAATTAAAAAAAAACATCGAAATAAATGAGGGTAACTTTTAGAAACTTGCTACCATTAGTTTTAATAATATGTAGTTAAAATCAAAAACTAGCAGTTCTTCATAGAACAAGGCGAATCGGTCTCGGAGAAACTTTATTATAAGATTTTAGGTTTTGACCCTATGACTATGTAAGATTAAATATATTTGAAATGAACAAGTTTTTGTATTCAATAACAATCCACATTTACCTTTATTTTGGCCTTTTGGAAGGTACGCACAGACATAGGTCGGCCTACAACATATTGAAATAGAAGTGGTAACGCAAACATTATCTACCAACCCGTCATGACCGATGGTAACAACTGTTTTAAGAAATACGTATAAGAAACTTTTAATTGGGCTTTATTTAGACAAAACAAGCGATATGTAATGGCCTGTGAAGTAATAAATTATGTCATATGTCTTTTACTTTCTAAGAACTGGGAAGAAAAAACATTTTATCATCGATCAGAACCCTACGTATAAAGATTGATTTTGAATAGCTAATGTTTATAACGTATAAATGTAATTTAACGTATAATCTAAAAAAATAATATTATATAGGGTGTTTCATAAGACATTTTTCACCTTCTCGGTGATTCGTCGGTTTAACCAATGTTTCAAAATATTCTATATAATATTTAGGTAATATAGATGCATTTTTTCATTTAGTTTTAGGGCCGACCGAAACAACACTAGTTCAGATTGTTTTCTTTATTTTTCTTTATTTAAGAAAGCTAAACCAGAAATACTAACATCCTATAGAAACCTTGATATCAAAAATAAAAAATATGATAAAAACAAAAACATTTTACATTGTTTATTAGGTTCTAAGGCAATCTTATTTAACACACCCTGTATACAATATGGACATTTTCCAAAATTGCTTTTATGTGTTTATTTACATAGGTATAACGTTTCAATTTTCCAGTAGTGTATTACTGATCGTAAATACACGTTGGTTAAATATTTAGACATGGAATGAATTGTGCAAACAAAACGATTTTTACAATTTGCGTCTGAAATTAATTTGGAGAATAGGTCAACATAATGAAAATAGAAATAAAGCCTGAGTCGTTTATTTATTCTACCATGTTTAATGATCTATAATAAAATATTTATCTGCGATAAAGCAAACACTTAAATAAGCAGTATATTATCAGCAAAATTCCAAGATTGGAAAAATACACACAGTTTTGACATGCAACGTGATGAATGTTCTAATAAAAATAAACGCTACTATTAAATAACAAAATGGTGTTTGTTTTCTGAAATTCCCATTTCCCATTTCCGTTCAGAGAGGAAGTATTTTGTTTAAGAGATATAGATATTCCGAGAAAATTTTTAACGTACTTACATATTTGTACAAGCATAATATGCAGGGCATCCAACTATAGCCAACTCTGCAACCAGAGTTTGAATTACGGAGAGGCATTTATTTTTTAATTTTTAACAATAAAAATATATTTTTTCAATAAAAAATTAATAAGGTTTTATCCTTGTTTTCAAAGAAATTATCTGTAGTCTTCGTGGATCTTCGGCAGTATTGCGTGATAATGTCGAGGATAATGTAGATACTTCTGACCGAGCTTCTGACGCATATGATGATTTAAATGTCTTTGTTTCTTAAAAGTTTTGTTATTTTCAAATATTTCAAAATCATCATGGGAATGTATGATTGAAAACTGAAGTTTCATGTAATGTGACTTTTCTTTTAGTACCCATAAGGGGAAAGTCTAAATATATATTTAATTGATTCGACAGAGTTGTGAAATTTCTACATGTCTAAAAAATATAATTTTACAGGAAGTAGAAATGTTGTAAGCATTTTTTTGAGTTGTTTATCTAATAAACCTAACTCCCATTAAAAGTTCGTGATTGATCCAAATACTTACTCCTTCCATTTTTAATATTAAAGGTTTGTTTTTTACTTTAATTCGAACTTTAATGTGTTAAATATATTCAAATATGCCTTTAGATATAATTATATATATCGGACCATAAAACTAGTTATATAGATTATTTTTATATTTTTAAAATACTGATTAAATAATTAAATGGCGTCCGAGGTCACCTCATATTTTATTTCTTAGCAGGCCAAACGCAAGATAGGGGGACACGTTTTCAATGCTTTGAGACGTTCATAAAACATGTTCGAAATCACATTTGTATTCAAAATTATATTTTTGTAAATTAGCTCATTGTTTAGGTTTTTTTAATTACACAAACAAAAAGATCATATATCTTGTCTAAATTCATTTTAATATTCTAGATATTAATGCAATTTTAGTTTACTCTTTCCCTTACAACTAGAATTCTTAAAGAGTTTGTTTTTTTTAATTTAAGAGATTTGTTGCGTACGAAATTGTTTTAAACGGAAATTTGTCTTTATCGCACTGTACTTTACATGAAAAATAGTTTAGTAAAATGTATATCTCAAGACTTTGACTAGTCTGCACACGATCATCAGCAATCACAAGCTTACGAATATATCTCAACAAAAGGTTAAAAATCACAATTTAACTATATTTTTGTTAAAAACATATTTTTGTTGATGTATTTCTAAAATAATCGTGGGTATACTAGTCCATATGTTGGGATGTATGTAAAATGTTAAACTGTTTTTAATTTAAAGTAAATCTATTGTTGGCTGCAACTCTAGTGTAAACGTAGCTTAATAGTTTTGCACCCGAGTTTGCACTCCACACCACCATCGAACTTTTATGACCAAGGAAGAAAGCTGCGAAAGGGAAGTAAGAAGTCAGTCAGTCAGTCTCAAGCGTATCAATATTATATATGTTATAAAAAATCAGTAGCGAATAAATCAAAGTTTAATAGCAGTAATCTATCGATTTATTTAAAAAATCATAGTCCACTAGCTTACATCTATTATTTTTTATATTAGGAAAAAGCCAAAAAGTTCTTTGAAAAAATGGTGTAAACACCTATTTAAGAACCAAAACAAATCACTTTCTCAGCTTTGAATGTTTTATGATATCTGCCCTCGCATCTGCCCTAACATTTCAGGTGAAATATTTATTGCAAATGTATAAACTGTTGTCAATCTCACAAAAATATGTTTTTGGGATAAGACCAAAAATTGATATATTTTTTAAACGTCTTTCTCACAAAAGGGCATCACCCAATTTGATTTCACCTTGTGAGATTTTCAATGAGATTTCACCTTTTAATATAATAGGTAATCCAATACACTGCTGTCATAATACATGGGAGCTCTTGGACAAATTTTCTAACAAGGGCAATAATGTTCAGATAGAGGAGCGTATTGCGTTACGAAAAAGCTAAAAAGTTCTTTAAAACAATCATGTAAACACCTATTTAAAAAACCAAAACTAATCACTTTTCTCAGCCAGTTTTTAATAATTCCGAATCGAAATTGTCATTACAAATTAGTATTCACTTGAATTTCTTATGACATCTGCCCTAACATTTCGGGTGAGATATTTATTGCAAATGTAAAAATCGTTGTCAATGTCACAAAAAGACGTATCTAATAAAAATATGCGATAAGTACAAAAATTGATATATTTTTTAAAACGTCCTTCTCACAAAATGGCGTGACTCAATATGCTTTCATTTCTCATTATTTCGAGTCGTATCTCATAATAAGACTCGATGTTACAATCTGACAAAAAGACGTGAGCCGAGTTGCATCTCCTTGTGAGATTTCCAATGAGATTTTACCGTTTAATATAATATTCCAATGCACTCCTGTCATACTGGGCGCCCTGAGACAAATTTTCAAACGGGGGCAAGAATGTTCAGATACAGGAGCGTGTGGCGCCTTTAGTATGTAGGTTCAACGATTAGAGCACAATTTCCAAAATACTAAGAGGGAAAGCCTCCCTTGCTTTTATGTTAGGGGGCCCATGCTGACGTAGTGGGCAACTACAAATGTTAGGTCCCCCTGCAGGTTTCTACAAAGGGCTTCTTTATGCATGTACAGAATAATTGATGACTAAAAAAAAGTCAATCTTAATTTTGGGCTCCTTTGCAGGTTTCTAGAAAGGGACCTCTATATGCACGTACAGAAAATAATAGATAACTAAAAAAAATCATTCATAGTTTTGCATATCCTTTTATACCCGAAAAACAGGGTCCTAAAATAACTGATGACGGGGGCCATGAGCTCCTGCCCTCTCCCCTTCCCGAGGTATAATACTTCCACCTCTGCTAACGTGAAGTTATAGCAGAATATGGGCTCATAGGTGAGAAATAAGATTCTTTATCGAATTCATTCATTCATTCATTGAAAGAAGTCAGGACCAGCATGAAAATGATTCGTTGGACAATTTAAGCCTAGCTTAAATTAAGGATAATCCATCAACTAAACGGAAAAACAAATATTTTTGCTCAGAAATTGAAGAACAACTGGTTAGCGGCAGCTTAATGATTGATGCAAATTCTATTTGTGTAGATTTTAAGAGACTTTGTAAAGAATTAAGAAGTCAAACTGTAACAGAAACCGGGGGATCCATTAAATGGATAGGCGTTATGGAACTCAAAATATCTAAAAGGTGTCCACAACAGATCTTCAAAACCAGCAATCTTGAAGAGCACTACAAGCTCGACTACAAATCGTTGTCAATTAAACGTCTTTAGGAAGGTATTTCCAAAACTGCAAAATTCCTAGACGATTAAAATACCCGAAGAATGTTACTCTGACTTACTTGATGAGTGAGATGAAGCGCTACTGAATGTATGGTACATTTAGTTACCATTTTCAAGTTTTAAAGTTGTTACTATCTTTGTCTATGACTTTGTTTATTTTTTTAAATCATAACATAATAGCATTTGTTGATTTTACAACGAAAACCAATACTTAAAAACTACTTTGTTTTTTTTTTTGCTTAATGGGCATAATCGAGGGTAAATAAACAAGAATAAAATAATTTGCTTTTATTTAATAGTCGTATCTAAATACATCTTAAGTTGTATTGGTCTAACAAATGGTCGTAACTGACTCTTTTTCGAAAATCTCCCAGATTACTGATCTACATTGCACCATTTTTGTTAAAAGGCAGAAGAAAACTATTTATACTACAACAAATAATAAATTATTGCAATTTACCATGTTGCGAATACTGTACTTTAAAGTTAAATGTAAAATGTAAAAATGATAAAAAATGAGATACGTCAGATTTTTGCGCTCTCGAGAACTCAAGAGTACCCAGACAAGAACAATAACCATTACAAAAAAGTGTTTATTCGCGTTATAGTCAGTTCTACTAAAACACTTAAGATTAGAGAAATATGAACAAACATATACGTAAACCCATTTATTTAAAACAGGAAGCACTTACCATATTCGGAAAAAAATAAAAAGTCTTCTTTTTACATTAGTCAACTCGACGACATCAGCATTAAACCTGAATCTGGTGGAATATAAAACATTAAAGATAAAAAAATACTGATATCCCCCATATAAAGGAGTACTAAACGGATAAACAAAATTGCCAGATCTCTGATTTACATTTAAAAGCGCTTAACAAAGACACATTGACAGTTCTTATCGGATCCAAGTATTCGTCTGAAGGAACCTCTTACAGGGTGTTTAAAATTCGAAATAATTGAATTCATATGAGTGAGCTGTGCAGTCGACTGAAGGCAGGTCAACGTACACAGAACGAAAGGTTTAATATTCCAGCCAAATAAATGATAGCCTTCGTATCGATCAATTATATCTCGAATTCAAGGAATACAATAATTTAATTAAAATTTGAATTATAAATTATTTTAACAAGTAATACATATTCTAGCGACAACTATATTCAACTTAAAAAAACTAGATATATTTTAATAGAAATCAATATATTATTCTAATGGAATATTCATATTATTCTGGCAATTAAGATAAAATTGTAAAAACCACAGCCACCTTTTTAAGAATTTAATTATTATTTGCAAAACTATTTAATTTTATTTTCCCAATTTTAGCTTAGTCTTCAGTAACACGTTTGGTATTCATAATTATATCTTTCTAAGAAGAAATTAATTTTACTTTAACGATTATGACCTATTTTAGTGTAAATCCAAAAAATCTTATATTCTTACCCAATTCAGCTTACCCTTAGTATAAAATTAACCTTTTATAAGGGTCCCATTCCCCATTAAAGTAATACCGCTATATTTAGTTCCATTCACACTTTTAATTTTAATAGTATTTAAAAGAAATACATACATAGTCTCGGTGAAAATATTCTTTCAGTATTTCCAATAAAACTTTAACAAGTTAGGTACTAGGAACATCAAAATTCTAAACAAATTAATTTGTAAAAGTAAAAAGTTGTCTCATGGTTCGGTTAGACAAACTGTTCCTCTTAAATTGCTTATACATATTTAAAATCACTATAGATCTTGTCCACCAAAATATCATTAGCATTTTTCTCAATTTTTTCTTCTTTTGAATGTTAAGATTGCTTCGCAGAAGTTTTCTGAAAAATCAAGTAACTTTTTTAAGATAGTCTACTTCAAAAACTCATTTAATGTAAAGAAAAGGCAAAAGTTTATTTTTTTTAACCATGGTTGCCTTTTTTGGTTGGGAGTTTCCGTCGACGTTTTCCAAATACTGAAAAATGCATTTGCACTTTACCGTACATTTATAGAGAACGCGTTAGCGGAAAACTATTGTTAACAGCCGGTCTCTAGACGGAACATGGTCTTCCCTGGGTGGTCACCCATCCAAGTACTAGCCGCGAGCGGTGATTCTTTACATTGATTATCGTCGGAAATCGGACCAACGCAAGACAATACATCAATATAGCTATGCAATAGATCGAATACGACACGGCAACGTTCAGGCCCCCCTAAATGGATGAAGGTTTTGCAAAGCCTGCATCCATCCGAAGAATTAACGGGCAATGTTGCCAAGTGTGTTGAGGAAGCCGACAGACGAGAGTAGCGACCGCAGAGTTTTGCCAAAGATAACTTGCGGCTATCCCCCGATGTATATATTTTTCTATGGCGGCTATATTAAACTTTATTTCAAGATAAACTTCAATAAATAAATTTTAACCCCAAATATTAACAGCCAAATTCAATATTCCTCTTTTAACTCTTCTAATATTTAGTGATTGGAAACGCCACGTCTCGTTCCCGTTCGTGAGTCGAGGGCTACCGCACGAAATAATATAGTTTCAGCTAGCATTGATGTCTTCGGGCCGATTCGAGGCGTCCCAATTAAATGAGTTATCTATAGCGTAAGCTATAACGGATCTTTGCTAAGACTGAACAATTAATATTCCATCGCTCGTTATAAAAACATTAATATTATTAGTGATTAATTACGTTGTACAACCACTCCACACAACCCCACGATACCGATTCTCACTTATGTGTTCACAACAATGATATAATAAAATTATTGTATCTGACTGCACTGCATTAAATCGAAATGAACATGAATCACAAAAAAAAACAAATAATATCTAAGTACCTACCTTTATCAGACGGAAAATATGGTGGCAAACAATGCATTATTACATATTAAATTAAATCAGTGAAACCCTAGGTGAAACCCTAACGCACAAAAAACGACACCACGCTCTCTATCCATCTACGGCTTAAAAGAAACTGAACTGATGGACTGTGATAAAGCGAGGAGGTTCACTTTATCCAGTTGAATCAGTAATACCAAAATTCACGGATTTTTTCGAGGATTTTTTCATAGAGTTTAGCAGAGATTTTTCGGATATTTCGGCCAATTTCCGATTTTTCCAGTTTATTGTTTGATGCCGGAGAAAATATAGAATCAACGACGATATCGTACGACACAATCTTCGAAAAATAAAAATCCGTCGGCTGTGCATTGAGTTATTGCCATCAATTGAATGGGAATTTCCGGGCATTGCGGGGAATTTTTTGTACAAAAGGCATTGTGGTGTACAAAACATCAGGTGATTTCACCCTCGGTTTGGGTATTATTCAGTGTCGTATTTAAAGGGAGTCCAGGGGGACTGGACCTCTCAAGATTTCCTGTTAATTCTTATCCAAGTCATTTAAATAAAAAAAAATACTTGTCAGTCCCTTATTTATATCTAATAAGTAAGTTTTTTTTTTTAGAGGCGAATAACTTTAAATTGAAATAAAACACACACAATGGTTTTAATATCCGTGGATTGTTTTTATTTGACATATAATTTTTTGGAATATGATTACGGACATGTGGCTGCTGCGACTGGCGCATACAAGGCGTAATCTGGAGGTCCAATTTTCACATACTCTCTGCAGTACAGGGTGTCCCGTTTTCGTTGTTTTTATGGAGTATCTCTCTTATTAGTGAAGATAGAGGGTTCCGGTTTTCGCGACATGGTGCTACTTTTTTGTGAAACGAAAGATGACCCAAACAAAATTTTCATAGCCCCCTTCGTTTTTGTTCTCCCCTCTTATTTGGGTTGTTGTTTAACTTATCGAAAAGGTAAAAACTGGCTCTGATACAGTTTTTCACGTAGAATCCAGTGGCGTATCAGATATTGTATGTGAGTTGTTTATCGTATCTAGAAAAATGCGATAGTGACCCTGACTTTTATAGAAAAGTAATATGGTCCGATGAGGCATATATAAGTAACGCCGGAGTATTAAATAAGCATAATTCTAGATACTGGTCGCAAGAAAACCAGCATCGAATATTTCCTCGCGAACGACAGGGTCGGTTTGGGTTGAATATTTCTTGTTTCATATTGGGTTCAAAAATAATGTATCGTATATACCAGGGGAGCTTAGATACAGATCGGTATTTCCAAATACTGGAACGTATTCTACCGGAATTACTCTATGATCTGCCTTTCGCCTATTTACGCGACATATATTTTCAGCAGGACGGAGCAGCTGCTCATAATTCCGTGGAATAAGGCAGTATTTGGAAAATAATTTTCTTGGAAAATGGACAGGGATCAATGGTACCGTAAGATGGCCGGCGAGATCGCCAGATCTCTGGGTTTTGGTTAACGTTCTGTAAGGTACTTTAGAAAACAAAATATATAGAACAAGACATGACGCCTTAGCCGATTTGATAAACGCCACAAGAAGGGCATTCTATGAAATGTAACAACGACCGGTTATAATTTTCAAGGTAGGCTTTGTGTAAGGCAAAATGGACATCATTTCGAGAAAAATCTTTAGGGTATAGATTTAGTTTTCTGTTTATTTTTGTGATATTTAGTGGTAGGATTAGTTTTTATTTGTGTTAGTTGTAGAATTATTAACATGTTCATTTTATTCAATTAATAATACTTTTCAAGATTGATAGACTCACGGGCTTAGCAGCGAAAAAACAGGTTAATAAGAATTCTTTTTATTATAAAACTGAGTTTTCGCTCCGATTTGGAACCTTCTTCAATGCAACAGCCTAAAATTATAACAATGCAAGATAAATAATGCTATGATAGTTATTACAAATTCACTTTTACATTATAATTTTTGAATTATTGCTAAAATTTGAACATTTCTTGTAAAATAGTATAAAACAGGGATATACAAGGTAATAATTTATTGTAGATTTTTTTAAAAAATCTGGTTACTGTAAATAAAATATACCTGAAAAATTCATTTGTTTTGTAAGTAATCCTAAACTGAGTCTATCTCTAAAAAATGCAAATTACTGCGCGATTCGAATAGAATAGTATATACTATTGTATATTTTCGAGAAGCTTATTGTGAACTGAATAATATAAAATAAAAATATACGGGGTGTCCCATTTAAAAAATTATAAGTTTGTGTTATATCTCAAAAACGACAGCTCACATACAGAATCTGACTACGCCACTGGATTCTACGCGAAAAACTGTATCGGAGCCAGTTTTGGCCTTTTCGATAAGTTAAACAACCACCGAAATACGAGAGGGGGCCAAAAATGCAATATTTTCAATTTCACAATGTATTTTAAAAACGAAGGGGGCTATGAAAATTTTGTTTGAAAAAGTTGCACCATGTCGCGAAAACCGCAACCCTCTATCTTCATTAATAGGAGAGATACCCCATAAAAACAACGAAAACGGGACACCCTGTACAGCAGGCTGTATTTCGGCAATCACGCGTCGAATGTTGGCAACGATAAAAAAAATCCATTCAAAACCAAAATTTCTTAATTGCGACATAGTGAGGGAGTGGCAAATCGTATCTAATTTTTTTTTGGACTAGAATTTCACATCATTTTCTTTTATAGAATATAAATAAGTTATATACTAACAAGTCAGCAACACACTCAAGTAGAACTTATTTGACCTTTAAAAAAAAAGCTTGGACATTGAATTTTTCGATTTGCAGAGATATACCCATAAAACGTTAACTTGTAAAGCACCTACCAGGCAGGATAACATCTTCCTTTGGGCAAAGGTCCTCCGGCCTCCAAAACTACGGTGGAGGACGCTAGTTGTCCTACTTTAAGTCTGCAGACTTTAAAGTTCATATATAATATAATAAAACCGAGAGCAAAACGAAAAGAAATTAAAAGTACGTAGTAACAGTCAATCTTAAAACATATTTCTTATTTTTTACCCTTAAATATTTAAAGAAAGGATAGGGACAAAAAATTACTTACTTGCCACAATCACTGACTCTCAATAACCTGAACATTTCCGTAATTTTAATATTATTTTCGATTAATTTGACCGTGTAAATCCAAAACATAGCATTTATGACATAACAAATATTAAAAACTATAAATAAAGCCTTTTTTACAGAAAATACTTTAGTGATAGACATATTAGAGTCTATTTAAGTTGCTTCTATGTCCCAAAAATGTTTTTTTCGTATTCTTTGGTAATTTCGAGGGTAATTTCTTTACTTATTAATTTATTTTTCACTATTTTGCTTTCATATTTTTTATATCGATCAAATCATTGTTTTTGTACATTGTTTTTTCTAGATCTATTGCTAATCGTCATAAACATCTACTTAACACTTAAACCGAAACAATACGGTCGTGTTACCCTGCTTTTACAATATCCTTTATAGTTCTTTCCTACGTAATGCTTTTTGTTTAGGAACTCTGCCTAATCTAGCTTTCAAATATTTGAAAAATGTTCTCAGATTCCTCTGCCGACATCGATAAAAAACATCGAGTCTATGCTAAAAATAGCCCATTAACTTATATAGATACTTAACAATATTGATTGGGTTCTAAGTTTTAAAAAATAAAAATTTAAAAAGTAACTACATGGAATGTTCACTTAATAGACCTACTCAGAAATCGATTAACCAGAATCTAATAATTGTTTGCGATGAATTTCTATAGGCGATATTTAAGTAGTTGATAAGTAGGTACAATTGTCAAAAATTTAGTGGTTTGTAAATATTTGTTTAGGTGTTCATATTCTAGACACTATGACTTACATATTCATTTTTGATGTAAAAAAATAAGATAATAATCAATTATCCTGCGAAAGATATTCTATTTTTAGTCAAATAAGTGCTTTTAATGTAAAGAACCTAATTATGTTTATTTGTTTTGATAAGCTTCTTACTAAGACAAGATTTAAGGTGACCTCTGCGAAATCTTTGTTGTTAAGTTTCGGCATTGTGCATTGCATAAGTAGTTTTAGCTTATTGTCTATTTGCTAAACCAATTAACTAGTTAATCTAAACAGTGAATAATATCAGAGTGGGATAACTTTAGTTCATATCTAGTATAAAATATTGGCGATGTTCCTAGGGAGGATGTATGTACAGGGTGATTTAAAAATGGGTATAAATACTTTATATATCGGTGGTTATGAAATATAGAAAAAATATTATATTATATAACATAAAAGTAATTGGGATTTTTATGAAGAATTCAAATGTGTTGAAGAAAAAAAAACAATTGAACATAAAATAAAAAAGATATATATATAGATAGAAAACTATCGATTTTTTTCTTATTTTAAACTATTACAACAATTTCATGTAGACACACTCTACGCTTCATATACCGTAGCGGTGTACACGTAGCATAGAGCCAAAATTGCTTTCAGTGGGATTCAAACCGAGAAAGTCACTATCTTTAAAGCTGACTTTTACTGTGGCATTTTTTATGGCATAATGTATCTAATTGGACAACCAAACTATCACAATTGAACTTGTAGCACCCTATATCCATTTAATGGTGTTTTATACCGGTTTCTTGTTTCGTACTGATGGACATGATAGATTAAACCTCCATATGTTAAAACGAACCAGTAACTTATTTCTTATTAGAATTTTATCAGCTACATTATCTCTTTTTGTACACAGTAGCCACCAGTGTGGGATGCGGCACGATTTATATTGAAAGCCTTGAACCATAAAATTTTAATTTCCAATTTAGAAACCATTACTTGCTGATAGGGCTAGACGCTGCGAAACTGCACTACTTTTTATGAATTTATGATGAGATGCGGTAACTTTTAAACTAGTACATAATTGGCAAGTACCGTATTACTGCAAAAACTAATAAGGTGCTAAGTTTTATAGACAGAAATGCGGTCAAGATAATTGGAAGTGAAAAGTTCATCTCGTTGGATATTTGTATAAAATAGTAACTAATTTAGCTTTAAATTGATACTTATTGCTTTTTTTGTACCGTATATACTACCCATCATAATTCTGATATTAGTTTCACTACAATTGGAAAATATTAATGTCTGTTTATTGTTCATATCTGCATTATTACTTTGACCTCGTATCATTTGTAAAAGCCATGCCTTGGAGCTTAAAATTTTATTCAAGAAACTTGTCAGAAAGTTGGGTGCAACTAGATGTATCTCTATACGCGTTAGTTACAAATTGTTTTAGGAAGGACCAGGGTAACAAATAAAACCTCCTCTGAAAATGTCGGCGGTTCAATCTTCATTTGGTTCTCGATTTGGTCTTTATCAAGGCTGTTCCAACACGAAGGTTTTATGTAAGGAATGTTAAAAATATTACAACAGTAATTCGTATTATGGTACAACACGTAGTTCAGGTCGACGATGACTACGAAACAAACACATAGTAAAATATATACATATATATTCACAATTAAGTGTTGACCGAGTGTGTCATCATGTATGTGTCTATTTCGTCGATCTAAACTAATTCTTGTATGTGTTTTGTATTTTTATGTAAACTTTTAAACCTCGTTTTTAACATTCCTGACAGAATCTTCTTTCTTGTTCCAATAGCCTTGATGTGTCCTGAACCCACGAAAACCCACTACTTGGAATTATTTTTATTCAATTTAAATTTAAAACAGTACGGCCAGCCAATAAGGCACAGATTGAGATTATTACAATAATTATTGCAATAACTAAAATAACAAAACAATTAAATTTTAATTGTCATACCGTCATTCAACATTCAGTTTCATTCTCAAAGAAAACAAAAATCAATTCTATTAGACAGCAAAAATTAGATATTTTTGTCATTGGGGAGTAAATTTACATCAAGTCATATTTAGTAGAAAACTTCAAAAAACCTCGCCAAAAACCTACATTTAATTTACGGGAACTTAAAATATTTAATCCTCTAGACACTAGAACTTATTGTAAATTCTTGAATAATGCTTTTTTTGATTGGTTTACGAATATTGGAGAGAAAAGCTTAATCTTATCAATTCTTTAGGTTGAATTGGATAATTTAATCACAAAAACAGAGCAAAATGGATTTTTTTTTAGCAGTGATATTGCAAATCTTAATTTGTCGGAAAATTGGGATTCAATAGGAGTTTAGACAATAGACTACTGTTCTTTTACAGAGTTGAAGGCAGGTAGAAACGATAATTCTTTAATTACACTTTAGGTATTAATACTTATTCAAAACTGGTTTTTCACTATCCCAGTTAGGAATTCAGATGCAGTAATAAATGTGGCTCTTGATCCCTAGATTTTGAAACGACTTGAATAATAGTTTCTCGTGGACTATGTATAATAGTGAGAGAGCGCCTTCGTGTATCCCTTAGAGTAACATTGTTTCTTACTCTAAGGTGTATCCGGGTAAGATAATCCAGAATACTTCATCTGATTGGTATGTTTACATGAAAAACACTAGGCAGCGATGAGTGGCGTTTTTCTTGACCGTCAAGAAGACGCTGCGTGATAAAAAAACAGAGTGGTGGATGTTTTTCTGCGACTGAAAAAACAAAATATTTATTTACATAATATTGCAAGTAAAACCGTCATTAAATAATTATTAATCACTGTTATTTACTTAAGCTGTTAAATAATAGTGTTTATGTCATGCTACTGTAAATATGAAACATCTCAAATGTAGTATTTTTAACAGTAAATCATAATATTTCACAACAACCCAGGATTTAGGCAGATAATAAATATACCCAAGCTAATTCATGAGATATGTTTAGGGCAACGTATAAAAAGGGCATAAAAATTTTAGTACCTGCTGCCAAAGGGGTGCCCTGTCCCTTTTTCGGTGTTTCCCTGTCAGCTGCTATTTATGAAAGAAGATTTTCTACTAATTCGTCCCTCGCCTCGACCCGCTCCGAGTTTGACTTTAATTTATTTTAGGGGTAGTAAAGTGTTTTAATTAGTTGAGAATTAGAAGGTTACATGCAAGGGATATTTTGCATATTTTATAAGCCGAACCTGTGTTTTAAGGAGCCATTGGCATCTAGCAAACCAATTTCGCTGGCTTTAAGGGACAGTCCTATGGATTATTAGGATAATTAAACAAAATCATTATTAGATTCATTTGTAAACTAAGCTACATATAAATTAACGTTAAAAATGCATACTATTCTGATTATGAATAGAACTCTAGTGATATTTTTATATTTACCAAAATTTAATTTTGAGACAAATGAAGGCAATTTTTTATTATTTTTTAAAAGTAACACAAAATATTTTTTTGAATTATTAAATTAAAACTTAAAGTTATGAACAAACATATATATGCAATAAATAAAGCGTATTGCCAAATTATTTTTATTGCCATTTTACATGTTTTTTATAAATGTAATAGTTCATCTTTTACGTAATTCTAATTTTAAATTAGCCCAGATGTTCAAATTTCGATTTTCTATTTAACTCATTTACAAGATATTGCTGATAGAAAATATATAAAATATTTCTGGGTATGTCGGTACTTTTTGTTTGGGAAATTCTCAATATTAACAATTTTCGAGATTTCCATCCAGGGACTCATTAAAATAGGAACTTAAGAGTCCCCACTCATTTGTATTAGAAAAAGGAAACTTAATTTTCATCTACAAAAGAGGGAAATGTTTGTCATTGCTTAGCCTTGAAAATATGATATAACAGAACCTTGACTATATGATATAACAGCCTATTAAATTAGTCATTGTTTAATGTTGTAATGAATGCCAAATTATCGGTCATCAGTGTTCTAGGTCTTGGTAATCTCGTAGACACTACTCCGCATGTAACTTCGGAAAGCGGAATATAACCTAACGGTCAAGTTATACAAATACAATTATTGATCGGCCAACTAAATTAATCATCTATGTATTTAAAACACTAAGCCAGATTTTTCAGCAAGTTCGTGGGAGAGTTGTACTGCACCAATTTACATGATTTTTTTTAAATGGTCTACTATTTTTTGTATTGTTTTATTGCGCATTTTTTCTATAATACTAATATGGCTTTCTTCAATAACATTTCAATTCGATTTCTGGACGATGTGATGAATGCGCCGCATATTCTTATAATTCCACTGATCTGGCGGGCCAGCTAGTTGTTATAAATACGTGAAAATTATTAATTGCACGTTGACAGTGTTATATATATATATATATATATATATATATATATATATATATATATATATATATATATATATATATATATATATATATATATATAATGTTAAAATAAATGTAAACTATTAACAAAACTCTATTAAACTTAAAACTAACAATCTTAAATTTATTAAAGGAATAAATATATTATTCAAATTACATTAATTTTACAAATTTATCTCTACAAAGGTCTTATTTGTTGAGCTAAATGTAATATTACTTTTCTTTGGGGCGATTTTTATCCTAAACCGGAAAATTATAAAACTACCATCCAACTACAAATATTTAATGAGCTATTGCTTAGAAAATAACCGATATTATCCAGCCCTAGAATACGTAGCTTAATTATTTTCCATTGCAATAAGGTCATGTAGGTACATTTCCGTTGTTATAATCTATATATAACCCCAGCTTTTAATCATTAAAAACGTTAATGTTTCCTCGATATTACGATGGGGGTTGATAAGTTATTAATAAAGCCACACCTGGTATGACGTTTTTAGTGGTTTATTTATTTACACTTACGAAACTAATAATTAGTTTAATCTATTGTCTTCCTGTGGCCTCTATTCGAAGGCAATTGTAT
Source organism: Kuschelorhynchus macadamiae (assembly GCA_030620095.1). Lineage (NCBI taxonomy): Eukaryota > Metazoa > Arthropoda > Insecta > Coleoptera > Curculionidae > Kuschelorhynchus > Kuschelorhynchus macadamiae. The sequence goes on from JAUTXW010004611.1 coordinate 824,102, forward strand.
ATTCTTAATAATTATATTAGATGTTCATTTTGTTTTTTTCCGATCTGTTTATTTAGATATGAGAACGAAAAACAATTGGACGTCATTTAAAAAAAGAACGATAAATTCGTCTTTACGCACAACTTCCTTGATTAATATTAGTTTTCATAACTTTCATAGATAGACTATATATAAAAACTCGTATAAAAAATAAATTAAGTATGCCATTTAATATTTTTCTTTATAAAAAGAGCGTTTTATCGATAAGTGCCGATCGAGTGCCGATAGATGTGCAATAAGGCAGAGAGGTATCCGAAAATGTCGATAGGAAGCCGGTAACATCGATAGTTTCTTTTTGTTCTCGGATTTATTTGTGAAAAAGTTATGCGCGTCATATGTTTTTTTTTGCTTTTCAATTAATTTAGCTTCCAAACCGTCTTTGTTGTTAATATTGCTAACAAGCAATGAACTATTGATAGGTTAGGTAGCAATACCTATCGAAAACTAATTTTATCTACTCATTTTCACCATTAGGCCACAGGGAAATTCTATTATCGCCCATCCCCATTCCTATATCGCACTTAATTTTTGCCAAAATGTTACCTCTTCTTTTCCCTATGACTAGTGATGAAACGATTGTTTTTATACGATTACGATTATGATTGCGATTAGAAACTTGATAATCGTACGATTACGATTATCAAGTAAAGGACGTACAAATATGTATTTATCTTTTAATAAAACACATTGTCGTTTATTTGGTACTTTGCTTAAATTCTTATAACATAACTATCGCGGTAACATAAACCACTACAGAAACTTGACAAGCAAACTACATGCGAAACAACAAAACTTAGCTGTTTTTGAAAGTTAAGAGAAACTATATTATAACATTTTTAGATTTTTGGGACAAATCAGTTTCTTTTAGGAGTTTGAATATTCCCTGCCGTCGCAACTCACCTTTCTGACGGAATATAAGATGGTTTGAAGGATACATATTTTTGAGGCAATTTTTCAGGTTTCAGCAAAATCGTTCCAGACCAATATTTAAAACATCTGATGATTGGCTTAAATTAAGTGACCTTATATATATCTCTCTCAGTCGAACCATTGAAACTGGTAACTGAAACCATGAGAAAGTGTTGATATACTTCAATTGACCTGGGAAAGTTCATAAAATATGACATTGACTTGTAAAATTTGGTAGTGGCTCGTGCATTTCAACATAGCTAATTAACTCTTGGCAAACATCCCATCAAATTCCTTTACTTGTAGAAGCTTGGACTGCTGACGCTACTAGCCGAACTTGTGTCAATAGTTCTATAGAGTCATTTTCGAAGGCACTAAAAACACTGCACTTTCAGCAGTAATTTGGCGTATTGTGCTTTATAACGGGGATCGAGAACAGTAGCCAGGTGTTGTTTCAAATTATCAAAAATAATTTTCAAACCCACTTTTCCTTTCTCTAAAGAATCTTTGTCCATAATTTTAATAAGGGAGTTTATCAACGGAATTACATACGCTAAGACAGCTTGGTTTTTGCTCAGTGGCTTTGTAATATCATTGATACATTGCAGATTTAAATAAAATACAACGAATTGTAAAATAATCGTACAGATAATCGGCGATTACGATTACTCTTATAATCGGCGATTAATTGTAATTGTAATCGTTTCATTACATACTTATAACCCTTGGTTGTTTTTGTATGATTACAGTACTTCACTCTTACGAGGGACGTAAAATTGATATAAAACATAGTTTATAAAAAGTTTTGACTACAGCATTTTTTTTATGTATTTGGGTTTCAAAGTTCACTTCCGGTTTAGCAGGAATCCACACCGGAAACAAATTTTTCATACATAAGCCCATGATATTTGTATTTCAGCTCAATAGAGCTCTTTCTCCTGATTTTAAAAGTATAGTATTTCGGATATTCCCGTTTGAATATGAAATATAATTAATAATACCTACATTTTTTTTATTTAATGTTTAATTGTTATTGTTTTGTGGATTGCCAATAAGTCTAGTTAACACCCTGCAAGAGGATAAAAATTAGCCAGTTATTTTAAAATATGTGGTGCAAAAAAAACTGAATAATTTGATAGAAGCCGCCATTTTGAGCTGTATACATGTATTTTTATTATAAAAGTTCTTTTATAAACCCAACTAAAATTAACACCTGATAGTTATATAAAAATCCAAATTGTCTGAATTTTCAACCCATATTTGTTTGGTTAAGGTATTTATCGAGGTATTTGTACAACTTGTAAACATGTTTAAGAAAGACAGTTCGTTTTAATCGAATATGTTTTTTTGTAGAGTCCTGAGATTTTTTTAGATAATGTATGTTCGTTGTGAATTTTTTTATTTACAGTTAGTGAAGGAAATTACACATTTTTAACAACCTGCCTATTTTTTATAACTAAGCCTTGCTTTCAAAATGACTCTTAACTCGTATTTCTTTAAAGAAAAAGAAAATGCAATTGTCTAATAAGGTATATAAGAAGCTTACTTTCCAATTTGGTAGGCACAATGTTCTCCAAACACCCCAAGCTTAAAACTGCCGCCCTGCATTCGCCAATTTTTAGAACGTTATTGCTTAGATTAAAAAAAGAAGTTTTTTCAGAAAAAGCCTCGGAAAAACCATAATTACTTTAGTAAATAGAAAAAAGATTGAAACAAATAGCCTCGGAATAACTATATCAAGTCATGTACTGACTTTATTGTAGAGACAACCGCATTAAGACTGGCTTCATTCCGACCCCGCGACGCCATGATGAATATCGGCAAATATTGGAAATTGGCTGATACCATCTCAGGGTATGTGTCTAATGGTGATTCTGACAGCATGGTGAGATACAGACCCGTTGCTTGCTGGGAAACTGGGTCTCATCGTGTATGCGCCGCTTTATCACATCATATCTGTGTTATACTGATGTCTATTTTTTCCTCTTATAGGTCTACAGAGATTAAGCCATAAGGTCCCATTCGAAGCTATATATGTTTCAAATGTATGCCTAAATGTAAAGGTCATCGAAATAAAAGATATTTAAAAGTTAAGACCGGGATCACACATGCGGTGGTTGCGGTATAGCGAATAATCGGCATTTGCAAACGCCGAAGTGCCCGCCAAAATATACATACAA